>JAAGVU020000093.1:448017-463600 GCA_011763525.2 Mormyrus iriodes | reverse complement strand
AGGCATAACGGGTTAGGAAAACACACTTTGTACCCAGGAACAAAATAAAAATAAAAATTTGTTACATAGTGTTATCGGCGCTGATATTTAGCATTTCTATGATTATCGGTATCGGTCATTTTTTCGACCGATAAAATAAATATTTTTGTTTAAAAAGTGCTGCTTTGTCTCAAACGTGCCTCTCACTGCCTGTACTTGTCACTCTGTGGTCTAGAGCAATGTCCTGCCCACCACACCAACCTTATTTGTTACTGTACGTTCATACCGCGGGCGAGAGCTTCAAAGCAAACGGAAGTCATTCATTCTGTATGGTATGCCACAACGGGAATTGCTTCCTGGTGAAATGACATTCTTAATATTTATTACATTTAACTAGGGATGACCATTTCAGCTTAGAAGTACTTTATTTTTTTCAAGTGCAAACACTTCATGACTTGTGTGAATAGTCATCAACAAGTTGCCATACTTTGCAATGAACAAAACAGATTTACAAAATGAACCAAACATTTAATCCTCCAGGGCCAAGTGCCCTTAACTGGCAGGTCCAGCTCAGCCTACATCGTCTGTATAAAAAATACTGTAAAGCTCAATTGAACTGTAAGTAGCCTGCACAATTTGTAATATACAACATGGAGAGTGCTGTAACAAAAACCAGTTCCGCTATCAGGTATATTTAATCTAGCTTAATTAATTATCAACAGTTGATGTAGTTGGTTTCACGTATAGACATGCCCTCATGAGTTTATAGGCTAGGTATCCAAGAGTATATTTTTTCCCTATCCGTTCTATGGGTTTAGCACACTGCAAACTTTTTAACATTCTTTTTTTTATTAACTGTTAACTGGTAGTATTAATCAGTTAAAATTTGTCTTATCGGTAATTGGTTAAACTGTGTATTATGAACACCCAATACATTTAACAATTTATTACCTTTGCCTCCCCTCATTATATAAACCCCTGCTCATGTTCTAAATTAGTAGCATTTAATCTGTAATTATGGTATTCTTGAGGATGAAGCATTTCTCCAGACTATACCATAGGAATATCCCTGGGGTACGACATGAATATTAAACAGCAGAGCTGACTAGCATCAGGTCAATCTGTTTATTGGAAACAATTATTAAATAGTATGGTATACAACTGTCATTTATCTGACCTGCCTCTGTCAGTCGCAGCCTATTTAGCAGCATTTTAATAGTGTGCACGTGTTAACATTATTAAGAATATTATTTCATATCCCAATCAGGAAGCGGTTCCATGGATACATTTCCCCTTGTATCTGAGCATGCACATACTGCAGCCAAACCCTCTTGAACGGTGCAGCATGTTAGCAGTTAATAAGGGTCAGTTTCATGACCATATGAATATGGCCTTCATTTCACTACTGGCCAAAAAAGGAAAGGATCCAACAGGTTTCTCTAACTATCACTCTATTTCTCTGTTGAATGCAGATATAAAATTATACTCTAAAGTACTATCCTCAAGATTGGAAAAATATATACATAAATTGATCAACCCAGATCAAACTGGCTTCATGAAGTGACGTCTAGCAGCAGATAATGTTTGTTGCTTACTGCGTATTATACAGCAATTACAAAGAATGGATTCCTCTTGTGCTGTTCTTTTATTGGATGCTGAAAAGGCATTTGATAGGATGGAATGGGGGTTTTTATGGAGAGGTTTAGCTTGGGAAAAAAAATTTAGTATGATTTGGGTACTGTATAATATTCCTACAGCTGTTGTAGCTAGAAATGGTTTGCAATCTGACCCATTTTTTTATTTCCCGTGGAACCCATGCAAGGGTCTCCCTTATCTCCTATCCTATTGTCTCTCAAACCACTAGCACAAAAATTGAGACAATATAATATTATGTTCCCTATATGGGTTGGGGCATCCTTGCGTGTTAACTCCTTATATGCAGATGACGTGGTTATCGATATGTCGAATATTGAAAAATCACTACCCAGCCTTCAGTTGGTTATGGAAGAGTTTGGGACCTTAGCCAGTTATAAAATTAATTGGACAAAGTCATTACTGTCAGGATGGCGGACAGAGTGGCGAGGCATGGTGCCGGGCGAAAGGAAGTAGGAGGCAGCGAGTACAGGGGAACCCCGTCCGGGGACTTTATTTCATGCGTGAGCACAAGCAAGGAGAGAGTACACGCAAACATGCACTTCACAATGACCGACAACGGAACACAGGACAGGGGAACCTTATATCAGGAAACAGGGAGGAATGAACGAGGGGCACCTGTGGGTGATTAACACAGGAAAAGAACATGAGGTAACATAGCAACACTCAGCAGGTGTGGCTGCTACCCAGCCCTGCCTGTGGGGAAACACTGGGGAAACAGACCGGGAAGGGCTGGACATCACAATTACTTATACTGCTAAACGACAAGGCTAGGGTTGCAGTAGTTTCGTCACCTATCCCAGTGAAAGAGCAGTTTACTTATTTAGGCTTAACAATACAAAGATAAATTTGCAATGTGGTCAACCATAATTACTGGGTGATATTCAAAGAAACTGAGCAGGATTTAATCAAATGGGAGAGTCTGCCAGCATCACTGCAAGCAAGAATTGCTGCTAAGATGAATATTCTGCCTCAAATTAATTTTATCAGTATGATGATCCCGCTTTCTTCTCCTATTGGTTTTTGAACAAAAAATTGCTCAGATTGCTTAGAACATATATCTGGCAGGGGAAACACCACAAAATACGGTTTTTGGTATTGCAAAGGTCTAGGTTGAATGGGGGACTTTCATTTCCAAATTTTAAATTGTACCATCAGTGTTTTCAACTTCGGTCTCTTTCAACTTGGATGAACCCAATGGCACAAACTTCTTGGCAACTGATAGAAGAAGGTATTTTAACTCCAGTGAGGTTACAGGATTCATTATTTTCTAATATGTCTATTAGTAAATGCATGCTTAGGTTTGGTCCAATTATTTTCTACCTGCTGGCTCATTTTAGGGCAGTTGAGAAGAATATTAAATATAAACAGCCTGGGCATATTCATTTACCTCTATGGTGTAATCAAGTAACTCAGACAATAGGCCTTTTCATTCTAAATCTTGGTCCTCTAAAGGTATTTTTACACTGGGTGACATTTGGGGTCCTAATGGTATTGCGAGCTTACAGGAACTATGTCAACGCTTTGATATACCTGGTACGTCATTCTTCTTATATCTGCAGCTTAAGTCTGCTATTCGTGCTTATGGTGTCCCATGGGGACAAAGGATAGCACTACACCCTATTATGGAGCTTATTTTAAAATCACCTCCTAGAAGCTTTGTATCAGGTATGTACTCATGGCTTAACTCAATTAATCTGATGGAACTTGGTACTACTATACTGTGGAGGAGAGCTTTATTATCAGAAGGTGAAATAATGAATTGGGACAGGGTATGGGAGAATATATACAACTCCTCTAAGAATCTGAATCACCAGCGGATTCACTATAAATTGTGTCATAGATTTTACTGGACTCCATTACGGAAGTGTAGGATGGGCTTAATATTAAGTGCCAATTGGGACCCTTTCTCCCAGAGGACTCTGGGTACTTATAAACATATGTTTTGGGACTGTCCTCCTGTGTATTTGTTCTGGAATCAGATAGTAGGTGTTTTGTCTATATTGATTGGGATGATGATTCCTTTACATCCTAAGTTGCTATTGTTGTTGGATGATGTGAATATAACACTGAACAGGGCACAGTGTCGTTTGCTGTTGGCGGGCTTGACAGCAGCCAAAAAACTGATTGTTCAAAGATGGATTACATCGCACAATTTGTCTATATCAACATGGTTGTGGTCTTTTCAGGATGTTGTTATGCTGAAATTATCCTCTGCTAGACTACATTGGGCGAAGACCTCAAATATTGACTATTGGGAAGAGGCTGCAGCTGCTATCAGGTCCTTATCTGCTATCTAATTTGTGAACTGGCATTATATATTTTTCTCTGGATGTAAGTCATAGTTTATAGAGGTTTACTTATGGGGCTTCTTTGGGGGGGATTGTCTGAGGTGTGGGGTCTGGGGGGCCTCCAGGGGTGGTTTGGGGAGAATGGGAGGAGCTGTTGTTGTTTGTATTTTGTCTTATGTTAATTGTGACCAAAATGTTAATAAAAACTTGTAAAAAAAAAAAAAAAAAATGAGACATAAACCAAGATGTTTGACCTTATTGGTGATCCAGATGAGTTGGTGAAGTACATAATATTTTTTGTGGAAAAAAGAAGGTAATCGCATACTATTTTTGGCTACATAGAATGCAAAATAATGCTAATCATCAGTAACTTTAACGTTACTTATTTATAGCAGTCGTATTTGTCAAATTACATGTGCTTTGACAAATTATATCCTATCTGCACAAAGATAAGCTACAAGTTTGTTTCCTTTGCCAGCAGCTGTAATAAGTTTGCGAGACCTAGTGTTGTGAGCAGCCTTGTCCCTGCCTACTCCATTATGTCAGAAAGGGTTCGCAGCGTTCGCTAGCGTCGTGAACAGGGCGGCCAGTGCAATTGCTGATGTGATGTACAGTAATGGCCAGTTAAATGCTCCCTAATGCGATGGCAAATGTCAATAAGTGCATTTGTTGATCCTTAGTTAAAAACTGACTAGTGAAAAAAATCTTCAGGCTGTATCCCACCAGTGGTAGGACTGGTCATAAATCCCCCATGGCTAGATCTTTTGTCCTGAAGTAGTGGAGGATTGTTAAAGTGATGTACGGTGTACCTTTAAGACCCCCAAAACTATTTGGACAAAAATGGCCAACTACTTCTTTTTTGAAATGCTTTTATTGAATATTAAACCTTATCACATGCTCCAGATATCACGCATGTACGTCTCCCCCCCCCACCCCCCCCCCGCATGTGCTGACACACATTCATACATAGCAAGGTTATACTCAACTAACAACCCCTGTTATGACGGCTACCTAGTCAACATGTTAGTTTCATGAAAATAACTGCTGTCACTTCTTAACAGCTCCAGAGTTAATATCTATATTATTTACACTTAAGCAAGTTCATAGATTTATCCTTTGATGTGCATTAGATAATAAATGGAATTGAATTATCACCTCTGCTATTATAGGTTAAATATCAACAGTATCAGCAATTAGCCATGTAGTTGTAGTGAGGACTTATGCATGACGGTCTTGTTTTAATAATTTTTAGTTCATAAAACCTCAGGGAGTAATTTTATTTATTTTTCCACGCATTCATTCTTGTTTACCTGTTTATTTTTTTTTTATTCTTCTGGCAGCTCCCTGCATATTTTCAGTTCATTGTAAAACTTTTTAGAGCAGACATATATCGGTTTCAAATATCGGTTATTGGTTTCCCTGTTTTAGTAATAATTGGTATTGGCATCGGCTCTGAAAAAACCATATCGGTCGATCCCTAGTTTAAACCCGAAACCACTTTGGGGCATACCTCCTTGGTATTCTCGCTTGATGATGTATGTAGGGATATGCAGATTTATACTGAAATATTCCAGAAACTGGGCTCAAGTTTAAACCTTGACACCGCAGTAAAGTTAACTCCATATTCAGTTTTCAGTTCCTTTAAGTATAGTAAATATATATAAATAAAGTAATAAGTATATAGTTTATACCTACTAGTCATTAATTCTATCTTTTGTACTTTAAACGGACACAGTACATAGAAAAGTATCGTGAGTTGTCATAAAGGTTTTGCGGGATCTTGGAAAAGTTAAACTTTTTTCCAACCATCAAGCAATACCAGCAAATGTGTTTTGGTGCTGGTATGCTGGTCATTTTTTCAGCAGGGTGTTTGCATGCGTAAAACTGGCACAGCTGAAAATAAAAGAAATCTTCCACCTTGAGTTATGTATAAAATAGATGGACAAAGACGAAAACTGAAGACATTTTCTTTATAATTTTAGTTTATATTACTTTGTTTTGTAAACATACAATACATTTTCAGTTATTGTTTTTTCGTGAAGCCTCGTTTTTAGTTTTATTTCAGTTAATGGAATTGTTTCTTCATATTTAATTTTCATTATTTTGTTAGTTTTTGGGAACGACAATAACCATGGTTTGCACTTGTCTCTGGGCAGTGTGTTTTTGCAGTGTATTATCATGGTTTACACCTGTCTCTGATTTGTACATTTTTACAACATGTTATCGTGTTTACTCCTGTCTCTGAGCTGTGCATTTATGTTACAGGTGTGCCAGGTGCTCAGTCCCACAGTCATGCTGTGCCAGGCCCCTGCACTTCCAGTCAGCTTGAGCCGGCAGCAGGAGGCCACAGAAAAACCACATGAGTTTGGCTTCATCCTGGATGACGTCCATGACGTGCTGGACCTCAACACCAGCAGCTTTGTCTACTACCCCAACCCTGTGTTGGAGCCACTGAGTCCATCTGGAGTGTTGGAGCTAAAGCCCGGTTCGCCCATCATCTTAAAGGTATGGCCCAGAATGTGGGCTGTTTACCAGTATGCCAGCAAGTAAGCACTGTCCGTTAATGTTCCTGAGTGGTGCATTCATCAAGTGTGCCATGCTGATAGTGTTTACGATGGAAACAGTTTGGCATTTTGTCAGATTCACAAAGCAGTAAGAATAAATGTTCGTTGCCATGCTGTTATTTAACGTACAGCATCCTATAGGTAGGTATGAATATATATATGACATCCCACTTTTAATACATAGGCGCTGTCCCCACTCTGGGATTTTACGTAACCTACCACTTCGTGGCTGAGTTGCTGTTGTTCCCAATTGCTTGCACTTTGTTATAATACTACTAACAGTTGACCATGGAATATTAAGTAGTGAGGAAATTTCACAAATGGACTTATTGCACAGGTGGCAACCTATCATGTTACCACGCTTGAATTCACTGAGCTCCATAGAGCGACTCATTCTTTCACAAATGTTTGTAGAAGCATGCTGCATGCCTAGGTACTTGATTTTATACACTTGTGGCCATGGAAGTGATTTATATATACATACTCAGTGACAAATACAGTTAAGCACCCAGAAGGTATGATTCGATTTAGATATAATTTGATGAATCTCGGTTCTGCATTACCATGGATGACCGTCATATGTGCAAATGGCGGCGCCGATATTATAATCATTGCGATAGTCACATGAACTCATATATATATGTATATATGTGTGTGTGTGTGTATATATACATATGCATACATCTACATATATATATATATATATATATATATATATATATATATATGTGTATATGTCTATATATTTCTTGAAGGGCAGGAACTTCCTTCCTCCTGTCCCTGGGGGCAACAACAAGCTGAATTACACTGTTCTGATTGGAGAGCAGCCCTGTGCCTTAACAGTCTCTGATATCCAGCTGCTGTGTGAGACGCCCAGTCAGACAGGGAAGTACAAGGTTCTGGTGAGTATGGACAGGATTATCAGTCATCTTTAACCCAGCTGCCTCTGCCATTAAGACCACATGCCTCAGAGGGCTCCTGGATGGACAGGAGTATCAGTTGGGCTGATGGATAATGAGCAGGGAGATCATTCAAGAGGCACCTGTTCTATACCCATGGAAAGGGCTAGTTGTGTGCACCATCCATGGTGTGTGGGATGAGGTAAGGACTTTTCATGCAGCTTACTCTCTTGCCATTAGGTGCAGGTAGGTGGGATGGAGTTCTTCCCAGGCACAGTGCGCATCTCTGCGGACACACCCCTCAGCAGCATGGCCATAGTTGGCATCACTGGAGCTGGGACACTGCTCATTGTCTTTATCATCGTGGTGCTCATCGCCTATAAGCGGAAATCCAGGGAAAGCGACCTCACCCTCAAACGTCTGCAGATGCAGATGGACAACCTGGAGTGCCGGCTGGCGCTAGAGTGCAAGGAGGGTGAGTCTGTGTGTCTATATATGATGAGTGTAGATTGTTCACTCTGTATGAACTTTCTCTGAAATTCAGCTTGGTGTGTGGTTATGATATTCAAGCTGTATACAGCGAGGAAAATAAGTATTGAACACGTCAACATTTTTCTCAGTAAATATATTTCTAATGGGACTATTGACATGAAATTTTCACCAGATGTTGCTAATAAACCCAGTAATCCACACATACAAAGAGATCAAAACAAATAAGTCCATAAGTTAAATGTACTGAAGTGGAATGACACAGGGAGTAAGTATTGAACACGCTTACTGGAATTTATTTAATATTTAGTAGAATAGCGTTTGTTGGCAATGATAGCTTCAAGATACCTCCTACATGGAAAAACTAGCCCCACACCATGATGTTCCCACCTCCAAACTTCACTGTTGGTTTGTTGTTTTTGGGGTCACGTGCAGTGCCATTTCTCCTCCAAACATGGTGTGTGCAATGACATTTCATCTGACCAGGCTATATTCTCCCAATACTTCATTGGCTTGTCCAAATATTGTGCAGCAAACTTTAAACGAGCTTCAACATGCTTTTTCTTCAGCAGTGGAGTCTTGCGCTGTGAGCGTGCATATAGGCCATGGCAGTAGAGTGCATTATTTATTGTTTTCTTTGAAACAGCTGTACCTGCTAATTACAGGTCTTTCTGAAGCTCTCCATGAGTGGTCCTTGACTCTTGGACAACTCTTCTGATTATTCTTTTGAATCCTCTGTTAGAAATCTTGCGAGGAGCAGCTGGTCGTAGCTGGTTTATGGTGTAATGATGTTCTTTCCACTTCTGGATTATGGCCCCAATGGTGGTCACTGGAACATTCATAAGTTTAGAAATACATCTGTAGCCAATGGCATCAATATGTTCTGCAACAATAAGGTTGCGAAGGTCTTGAAAGAGCTCTTTGCTTTTACCCATCTTGAAATGCTTCTTGTGTGACACCTTGGTAATGAAAAACCTTCTCATAGACCATCAATTAGGACTGAACCAAGTGATATTATTTTACACTGATAGGGGGCAGGATTGCTTTCTAAATACTGACAGATTTCAGCTGGTTGCTTGCCTTTCTGTGCCTTTTTGCACTTTGTTATAATAATTATATAATTCTTGCCTTTTCTTCTCCTTTTATTCATGTTCAATACTTATTCCCTGTGTCATTCCACTTTATTGCACATAACTTAATTTATGGACTTATTTGTTTTGATCTCTTTGCATGTGTGGATTACTTGGTGTGTTACCGACATCTGGTGAAACTTTCATGTCAATAGGCCCATTAGAAATATATTTGCTGAGAAAAACGTTGACACGCTCAATACTTTTTTTCCCTGCTGTATGCAGGAGTGGGCTTGTTGTTTTTGGGGCCACACTCAATTAGTCACTTTGGGTCCCCCTAGTGTAGTGACAGTTTGTGGCCAACATGGGGCCCCATCCAAATGAGTCATTTGAGTGGTGGTAAACTCTGCTGCTGTATATACGGCTGCACTGTGCAGAGTCTTTCAGCAGATATAAGGGTAAGCGTTGTTTTTATCTCTAGATGCCTAGTTACCCAAAGGAAATTACACTACATGATCAGGAATGGAAAAATGTCCCTTTGTCTCCTAAAACATTTCATCCTTAATCATTTCTTTTTCTGTTTGGTACTGTGCATCTTTGAAGAGCAGAATACATAAGCAAGGCAAATTGTCAGTGTTCATTTGCCATGACCTTTTTGCAGGTATTAGAAGATGAAGAGTAGGCCAGATGCTGACTATGTGCTCTATACTTGGTAAACATTTTTGGTGGCTTTGTCTTTTGAACAGGAAATGGCAGTAGGTAATTGCTCATGGTGTATCTCAGCATTTGCAGAGCTGCAGACAGACATCCATGAGCTGACCAGTGACTTGGATGGAGCAGGCATACCCTTCCTGGACTACAGGACCTACACCATGAGGGTCCTCTTTCCAGGCATGGAGGAGCACCCTGTGCCCAAGGACCTGAAGGTCAGGGTCGTCTTATAGTGTGCTTGCAGGACAATTGCAAAAATATTCTAACTAATAGGAAATTGTAGTAAGACTAATTTGTCTATTTAAATTCCTATGGTAACATCTTATATGTTCATTTATATTTTATGCTTTTGTATTTTCAGTACACTGGGCAATTTGTTCATTTTCAATGGAATTAGTTTTAAATAAACTGAAAACATAAGGAATACAATTCAGCCTCATAATTTAGTGATTTTGAGTCTCTCTGCCAAGCAAACTGCCTTCTTATGAGTACATCACTGTTAATTAGCTAAGTGTCTGCTGTAGGGGCATGAACTCCTGTCCTTATGTTGTTTACCTCTTCACTTGGAAAGCGGCAGACTCAGTTTATGATCTCTGTTCTTCTGTTTCTTTTCATTAAAATAGAAAGGTGCATGTCATTATCAGGCATAATAATGAGGATGTCAGATATAAATTCAGGTCAATTCGTTAGAACATGACATTGAACCAGAAATTAATAATGCAGGCATTATGGTGATGTACAATTCAAATTGGATCCCACTGTTTATAAATCATTTGTATTATATGAGCTGCTATCTAAAACAGTGATGCTGCAAATATACTCTGAGCAAAATGACCTTCTTATACTGGGTTGAGAACCAGATGTAATAATGATACCATCTGGCTATGGTTCTATGTGACCTCAAACATGTGATGGTGTTCTGGGAGGGGCCCGGAGCTCAGAGGTAGGGATTTGCTGTCCCTTATTGTTATATTAAAGCACAGCTCCTTTGCTCCACATGTTCATTCCATGGCACTTTTCCTGCATTGTTCGGTCTACCTACACTCAGCTTCACTCTTTTTTTCCTGCACAGTATTCATTCACACACAGTCTTCTTTTGTCTGTATTGTATTCATTTCAGCTGCCTTACATCTGGTTCACCTTTTCTGAGTTTAATTTGCTGGCACTGTGTTCCTGGAGTAAATTGTATCCATATTCAACAACCATATGAACCTGCGAAGTATTACAGTTTGCTAACAAGAGGCAGTCATCTGGCCAGGTGTAGTGTACCTGCTCAATGTGGGATGACAACGGAGTGTCTTCTTGGCTGCATTGACTCCTGCTCTGACTCCTGTTTTGAAATGTATAGACCTCTTCATAACTGTTGGATGTAAAAGTTGTAACTATGACTCTGACTCTGCCACAGATTCTGGGCTCCAGGCAGGAGCGGGTGGACAAGGGCCTGAAACTGTTTGGCCAGCTTATCAACAACAAGGTGTTCCTGCGGTCCTTTGTCCATACACTGGAATCTCAGCGTGGCTTCTCCATGCGTGACCGCGGCAATGTGGCCTCGCTTATCATGACCGTACTGCAGGGCAAGCTGGAGTACGCCACTGATGTGCTCAAGCATCTGCTCTCTGACCTCATCCACAAGAACCTGGAGAGCAAAAACCACCCCAAGCTTCTACTCCGCAGGTAGGAGTCCCATCAGTGTGCCCCACTCAGAGGGGACGTACAGGTAGGGGCAGCCTCCATGTGTCCCTGTAGCAGGGGAAGTACAGGTAGGGGAAGCCTTAATGTGTCCTTTTCAGAGGCTGTGCAGGTAGGGGCAGTCTCAGTGCTACTGCCTGTTGTTTGTGAGTTGTCAGTGTGCTTGTATGAGAGGGTCTGGCTATGCGTGCTGGTTTTGTATCTATGAACCTGCCAGTGTGTGGGTTGGCTACACCATTTGAGAGGCTGCACTCAGACTGCTGTTACTGTGCTCTGTCAACTCATTAAAAGAGAGTGTTTTCCTTCATTCTGCACTTTTTCTTCCCTCCCTCCTGCGGGAACACTATATTAGATCAAGCTTGTGTCCTACCTAGCCGCTGTCTGTATGGTGTTCTTTTCTCATTATCTTGTTCTATTTTAATCTTACTTGGATTAATTCTTTTCTTGAAGGCTACTCCCCATCTGTTACATGTGATGTGAATAAATGGATGCCATCACTGTTAACAAATCTATTTGGGTACTGGAGTAATAAGCCCGTCGTTAAATCGCAGTTAAACCAGGGAGGACATTTACCAGTGGAGGCTGCGTTTCACCAAGGGAAATGGTCCTCAGGCTCATTTTTGACCATATTGTGGTTCTGGCACCATCAGATGAGCCACCTTTCAGGGCCCTGGGTGACCTGCTGTGCCGTCAAATGTCCATATGGCCCGACCACACCCAAATTTTAGGGACTGTGTCCAAGCCTGCTACATGCCAAGCCCACCTGTCACCTCCATCCACCAGCATGTCAAAAAATTCTGCAAAGGGGCACATAGCCCACGTCTACCCTCACACAGAGACACACACTGACCATGCTAAAATGGCGTGGGGTGGGGAAAGACAGTGCTATTAGGACGTTTATGAAGAAGGCCTGCTTGCTAAGCACTGTTAATTACGGGCAGGCTGTGAAACCCTGGTTATGACACATCATTCATAAAACATAATTAATAAAGCCCTATTTATGAGGGAATGGGAAACACTGTTTACGTCATAAAGGAGGAACAAAAGAGTGAGTCTTGCTGGAGTTCTTGAAGGACTTTTGCATGGATATATATTTAGGGACATCTACATCTGATCTCCAAGCACAGTGGCCCCGCAGTGGGGTTGCACTCTTTGCTGCAGGAACTAACAACTGCCCTCGTTGCTGTATAGTTTCAAAAGTGAGTCTCAGCTGCTTGGTTTATGTAGGCCATTTTTGGGGCCTGCAGTTTCCTCTTCTATTAGTTACAGTTGTAATAGCAGTGTTTCAGTCTTCACATGGCACCGCAGGAGCAGCACCAGGCCAGGGTGTCTCCTCTCACTGGTCTCTGACTCCCTCTACCTTGTGTATATCTAGACTCCCTTTTTTACCCCTTTGTAATAGATACCAGGGTGGAGAGAAGGAGGAAAGTGAGACTGGAAAGGAGAGATGAAGTACGTAAGTTCTGTGGGTTATTACATTTTTAGGAGATGCTTTTATCCATGCGACATACAATGGAGCAAGGAGGGTCAGGCAGGGCCTTTCTCAAGCTCCTCTACTGGGCATGGTATGTAAAACAAGCTATAAGGGTGCTTTTCCAGTGCACTAGGTACCATATTTTTGGTTCGATACTTTGGGTACTTTCCCTTTTCCACTGACTTCCAGCCGAGTACCAGTACCAAAAGTTCCAGTACCTGGAGTGCCAAACCACCTGGGGTACTTCTTTGGTATTTCGGTACTTTGTGGCAGGACTTGAAGCACTTTCTTTGTTGATTTGGTTATGCAAATAGTCTGCCTCTGAAGCACAATACTACAGTCATCTTGATAAACAAAGTAAAAATAAATAAATTAATTAATAATAATAATAGATGTGTGGAAAAATGAAAGGCTTAAATTGCGATCTGGTCAGAAGAACAGATACAACAAGATCAGGATGGCATGACAAGAAATAAAGTTAAAACTTTGTATAATATAGTAGGACAACACGGTACTTTTTTTTGCAATTAATATTGGGGTATTTATAATGCAGCAAAGGAGTTCAACATAAATTTATTACAAAGCTGTCTAGGAGTGATTTAAACAGCAAGAATGAAAATGATTATGATTGTCTTGAAGAATGTATGCAGCACTCATGCACAAAATAGGTAAACTTTAAACTGATTTTTAAACATTTACTAGATAATCTTGAAAAGGAATAATCAATAAAATTAACGTACTAGGTTTTTTTTGTGACAGAGTAAAAACATTTATGCAAAGCTTATATTGCCTGCACTATAATGTTCGTACAGAACTGAAGGTAAGAAAAAGTCTGATCTTAATCTAGCTGACTAGCGGTGTAAGAATTGTATGTGCACAACATGCGATGTTGTTAATAATACAGCACATCGTCCAGTCCTATAATATACTGCAGCTATTTTTTTAATTCAGTACGAATTACCCTGCTTTGCGTTGTGATATCATTCAGCAGCAATACCAGTTTTTGCGCCAGTGGAAAACCAACAACTTGAAGTACCATTACTTTTGGTACTTTCTTGAAGTACCAAATGTATGGTACCTGGTACAGTGGAAAAGCTCCCTAAGGTATTGTGTTACCAGTAGAATAATCCCTTTGCACACTGAGACCCACTCTTTGATGATTTCAATCCACCAAACCACCAAAACAAAATTATCCATACATCTTCCAAAAGCTAATCCTAGTTAGGGTCACGGGGGGCTTTGAGCTTATCCCAGGTAGCATAGGACATGTCTTTGGACTGGAGGAAGATGCCAGAATACCTGGAGGTGAGAGGCAAGAGTGCTACTTATTGATCCACCATGCCACCTAAAACTGAATATGATTATGTTTAATAACTAGAAACGAAAATTCCTGAAAAAATTTTGAGATGGGCCTATTCCGCTGACCCTGGAAGAGCTGGCGTAGCTGATCATGTGGCTGGTCTGTGTTGGTGTTCCTAATAAAGCGTTTAAATTGCTCTGAAAACTGTGTCTGTGTATTTTTGGGTGTTTGTTGGTGTGGGTGTGTGTCTGGGTGGGAGTTTGTGGGTTCGGTCGGTGTGTGTGGGTGGGAGTTTGTGCGTTGGGCCGGTGTGTGTCAGAGTGCCAGTTGGGATGTGTATATGTCGGTGTTTGTGGGTGTGGGGCTGGGTGTTTGTGAATGGGCGATGTGTGTTTGTCGCTGGATGGGTAGGTGTTGCTAGGTAGTTGCTAGGGTGTTACTAGGGTGTTGCTAGACAATTCTAGGTGGTTGCTAGGGTGTTTCTAGGAGATTGCTAGGCTGTCGGAAGGCCTTGCTAGGGTGTTCGTAGGTGGTTGCTAGGTATTGCTAGGCAATTGTAGGAGGTTGCTAGGCTGTTGCTAGGTGGTTGCTAGGTTGTTGGAGGGCATTGCTAGGGTGTTTCTATGTGGTTGCTAGGGTACCAGTAGGTGTTACTAGGGTGTTTGTAGGTGGTTGGTAGGCGTTGCTAGGTGGTTGCTATGGTGTTGCTAGGTAATTCTACGTGGTTGCTATGGTGTTGCTAGGTGGTTGCTAGGGTGTCAGAATGCGTTGCTAGGATGTTTCTAAGTGGTTGCTAGGCGTTGCTAGGTGAAGCTAGGTGGTTGCTAGAGTGTTGCTATGCAATTCTAGCTAGTTGCTAGGGTGTTCTAGGTGGTTGCTAAGGTGTTGGAAGGCATTGCTAAGGTGTTTCTAGGTGGTTGCTAGGTGTTGCTAGGTGGTCGTTACGGTGTTGCTAGGTCTTGGGTGATGAGGCGTGAGATTGCTTATTGAGTCTTGTACCAGAAATGCATTGAAGTCATTGGGAGAGAACGAGGGATGAAAGACGAGTGCGGGTCAATATGGTGGTCATGGAGTGTTGGGTGATTAGACCTGAGGTTGAATACCGAGTCTTGTTGCTGTGGCATGAACACTGGCCGAGTGTTAAAACTTTGACTGAAATGCATTAAAGTCAATGGGAGAGAACGAGGGATGATAAAAGTAACAAAAATCAAGTGCGGGTCAAGATGGTGGTCATGAGGTGTTGGATGATGAGGGCTAATGTTGCGTATCAAGTTTTGTTGCTGTGGCACGAACACTGGCCGAGTAGGAAAACTTTGACTGAAATGCATTGATTATTATGGCCCCATTGATGTCAATGGGGAAAAATGACCCATATTACTCTTGACACGGCTTATACAGGCTAATGCTAGGTAAAAGTTAGCATTCAATGCATTCCTATGGGATTTTTAGTGTGTTTGACCGGGA
>JAAGVU020000093.1:409913-440559 GCA_011763525.2 Mormyrus iriodes | reverse complement strand
TGTTGCGCAAATGGAAATATGCAGACCGAGTGACATTATTGATGTGTGCATTAAAAGATAGAGTACTGTCGAGGATGACACCCAAACTTTTTACATATAAGGAAGCAGAAACAAGCGAATTGTCAATAGTAATAGAAAAACTATCAGTTTTGGATAGTGTAGATTTAGAGCCTACCAAGAGAATCTCTGTTTTATTACTGTTGAGTTTAAGAAAATTTGAAGAGAACCATGAATTAAGTTCAGCTAAACAGAGGGTAAGGGAGGATGGAGGAAGAGTAGAATCAGGTTTAGTGGACAAATAAAGCTGGGTGTCATCAGCATAACAGTGAAACTGGATATTAGAACTGGTAACTGGCAAAGTCCACAACCTGTGCCACCATGCTGCCTCCTACCCAGAGTTAACGTTGTCCAGTTTTGAAATAAGGCAATTAATCCGGACTCAGTATCATATGTATCTGCTCTCACACCTCTCAGCCTCGTAAGTTATAGTAGTGAGCTTTTGCTAATTGCTTTGAAGGTTTGACCCAGTAGTAGCACTAAGAAAGCATTTATTTTTTAGGAAACAGGTTTAGAAACTTTTGTTTAACGTGCAAATTTGACCATCCCTGTGACCAACAGCCAAGCAGAGGAGATAAACACTAAGAGTGTGAGACATCACACAGAATAAACAGTGCAGGATTAACTCCGGCCATTTGTCTGCCACTGTGACTCCGGCAGACGGCACCCCCGTGTGCTCTGTGACACCAGAAATAAAGGGGGTGTGGCAAGCTGCAGATAACACCAGTGAAATGGAATGTGCCAGAGCTGATGTGGGCCTTGTCTTTCCTGAGCCCAGGTGGCGTGTGCCCATGATGGCGTCTGTGCGGAGGGATTCTCCTGCGACCAACACTTCGGGCTGTGTGTGCCCCTCAGGCAGCTGGGCCAGTACTGCCGGCAGGACGCTCAGTGTATGCACAGCCTCAGCTGCATGTTTGGGAAGTGTCACCACAGGGTCCCCAAGGGACAAGAAGGTAAAGACGCCTGTTGGAGCCCCTGCAGTGCTGAAGATGGGCTGGGTTCTCATCTTTCAACACCTACCTCTGTGCAGGAAAAGGGATGAGTTAAGAAAAAAAACATCTTTTCATGTAAACCACCACAGAGGTGGGAAAGTGTAACTCTCTTTTAAAAGAGATTTTTAAAGACTTTACATCTTATATCTTATGATCTTTATGCTACACTATTAAAGCAAAAAATTAGTTTATGATCAGGTTGGCTTCAGGTGCTGGGACATTTGACACTAAGCAAGGTGATAGCGATGCATGTTTGGACCGTCCACCCGCAGGTGCCAGGTGCAGGGCAGACAGGGATTGCGACCACTCAATGTGCTGCGTGCGTCAACATGGCGAGCATGTCTGCAAACGCCGCTTGGCACAGGGGGAGCTCTGCTTCGTGCCCGACGGGGGCCTGGCCTTCAGCATCAACCAGATCTGCCCCTGTGAGGAGGGACTGCTGTGTCGCAGCGACACCAGCGAACAGCACAGACAGTGAGTGACTCCATCATCTTACTGCCCTGGGGAACGGGGCAGACCTCCATGGACAGTGTAAACCTTCATTACCATATCAGCGTTAAAATGCAAAATGTAGACCTTTATGAACGTATCATGGGCTTTTTAATGTTGGTATGATCGTGAAGGTCTACAAACATTAAAATGAAAAATGAAGAACTTCAATATAGCTCTCAATGAACATAATGTGGAACTTCATGAACCATGCATACCTTCATGACAGTTTTCATCACATAATGAGTGTTTGTGTCTGGCTTGTATCATACATGAAGTATTTGTGTTTGGCTAAATAACTAACTTCTCCCTTTTTGTTTTAGGAAGAAGTTTGCATACCATCAAAAACCCACAAGATGGATATGCCAGCCATAAAAGCTTGCCTACTGATCTATCCTAATTCTGTAAATAGGATGTACATTTGAAAACATTTCAACAAAAATGGTAGTGTATATTTTGATAAAGGTTATATTTGTCTATATGTCCTATGAGTAGGATGTATATACAGTACCTTTTGATATTAAATTTGTAAATTTATTAAATTTGTCATTTACATATATATTTTAGTATAAAAGTTAAATAAAAGCAACTAATCATGAATGACTTCGGATTTTGTGCTTGTGGAAACTGCCAGAGCAGAGGCTCCAGCTTCTTGCAATAAATTATGTGAAAAATATAGCAGGAAGCTTGTAATTTCCCAGTAACAATAAAAACACAAACAATTATTTCCGAAAAGAAAGGCAAAGAAGCTAGCAATTAATGACTATCACTTTGTGTCACTATCACTATTGCTACATGCCAGTGTTTACAATGGCACCACCTACTGTTTTCACTTGTTTGTACTTTAGTAACGCTTTGGAAAATGATCTCTTTAACATAAATCATTTTTTGTTCTTTCAAGTGTAATCAGTTTCATTTGAGTGCATCCATAGTTTATCAAAATATATAACAAAATTTCTTTTGTAATGCAACATTTTTGGATTGTTTTGTTCACTCTACTTTCTATGTACTATTATAGAGATTAAACTAGGTACTTTTTTGCCATTGAGGTCTTAAAAACATAATAATAATAATAATAATAATAATAATAATAATAATAATAAATTGCAAATAATAAAAAAGCTCTATATGCTACTAGAAGCCTCTTTGTACAAGCCAGTACAAGCTGACAACTATTGGTGGATGGCAGAGGAGCCTCACTCACTTTCCAGCCCCAGTACCCAGACATCAACCCCTCCTGTAACTGGCAGAGAAACGTGAAGCCTACAGAGCCTAACTCTGTACTGGATGAGCAGTTTATTTATTGATAGACAAATCAATGGATGGATGGATGGAAAATCATTAGAAGAGTGACTCAGTGAGTAGCACTATAACCTATCACCTACTGGCTGTTTCTTGGGAGTTTTGGAAGAAGGAATAGTTCATGAATTTACTTCATAAATAACCAGTAGTGGAGGAGGTGGGGGAGGGGAGGGGTGGTGGGGCATCCATCCATCCCTGGACCCATTGACGGTAGGAGGTCCACTGGAAAATTTACCAAGCTAATCTCCCCACCGATATCAGATGATCATGCAAAATTTGCAACAATTTACTAAAAACTCACCCCTCCCAGGGTCAGCAAATTTTACCAAGCCCCCCTGCTGAGACCCCTCCTCCGCCCTGCTACAAATCTCAGGAGTTGCTCTAGTTTGGTTTCCATGAACATGACAATGCCATGTGGTAGGGCTGGGGGAGAGCAAATTGTTGCAAATTTTGTGTGATCATCTGTTCTTGGATGCCCCTCAGCCCTATAAACTCATCTGCTATTACTGTGTGGTTGTGTCCTATCCCAACCTGGCCACCAGAGGGTGCTAGAAAGCAACTTCACAATTAGAATCATTACAATCATTTGTCAGCATACAGAATAGATGGGCTTTCACGGATTGACGTGGATGTTGATGATAGAGTCTGTACTCTCTCCACAGAGATGCATAGGTAAGTGTTACTGTCGCCAGGGATGGCAGTAGACATAATTCAAATATAGTCAACCTAGAAAACTGGCACAAAATTCCACAAGCACACCAAGAACCAGTTAGACCTCAAAAAAGAAACAGGTCTGTGTTGGCGAATAAGGATTTCTAGGTTGTTCATGAGCTCTCCTGTTTTCTAAGGCAGCAAATTGGAAAAAGTGAAATGACCTGGTGGAGATTTTCTCAATATGGTTGCTGACCTGGTTGGGGTGTTATGAACTTCTATATAATAAAATTCTCATAAAATAAAACTACAACAAATCTTTTTGCATGAATAACAAAATTAAATTAGATTAACAGCCCATCAAAATCTCAAATTGCTCTACCCTGTCAAGCCAGCTTATTACCAGCCTTGATGAAAACTCTGTGCTCTCCTGAAATGTCTCACTGTCTCATCTGCTATGTACATGTCATGGGTGGTGGCCTGCACTGCTCTTCTCTAGCTGTAAATTAATGGCATTTTGCTCCAAGAACACCAGCAGAGGTTTTAAAACTGCTGCAGAGGAACTTCCTAAAGATAGCAGCCATAGGACAACTCATTAGTTAATTAGGGGGAAAATCTGTAAAGGATTCCCTGATTCCAGCTTGAGGGCAGTGTAGTGTAAAAAGTAACACTAATGTATGAATAGCTTCTGCAATGCAAGATGCATGTGTTTCTGTCATTTGATGCAGGCAGGTAAGTCCCAATGACCCATCCTCCTCTGCTGAGTCACACTGCAGGTTCAAGCTCGAGGGTTTGGTCCACTGTCCTGCCTAAACAAGTTATCAAGCATCTAAATGCTTAGAATGTTCTGTGCTTAGAGATGACTCGTGGGATTACAAAGCCAGTTGGTTTTAAATAAAAAGATACTTGTTTTATGTTAAGCACACTGTACTGTTTGCAATTCCAACTTTATGTTTTACCACAGGCCAGATGTAATTTACAAAATTACAAATTTACATTTACAGCAATTTACAAAAACTGAAATGGCAGTTTTCACCTTTGAATACTGCGCTGAGGCCACCTTCCTCACTTTGGATCTGACTGTGCCGCAACTATGAGCTGTTTACTTTTTATAGAATATTGTAGCAAACCCTCCACCCACCTGCACTACTGGGTTTTATTGGAAACTGCCCCATAATGAATGTGTTTTGGCCGAGTTGTTATGATATGATAGTGATTACCACATCTTATTGCGTTAATACAGAAACCTCGCAGTGAATTTCATTCTGGGCCAGTGAATGTCGTGACCCTCTGGCTGTACTATCTGCCTAGTACAAATTGGGGAAAATGGCACCTGGCTTTACAGTAAAGTCAGAATAAATTAAGTAATATGTTGTTTTCAACAGTCTATTTAAACACTGACTGAATTGGCCAAGGGTAGACACTAGACACAGTCCAGTAGGACCTACTGCACGATTCTGGATAAAACATGAATCATAGTTTGTTCACCCAGTACTGAGACTGTGATTTTCTCTCACGACTGTTGAGCAATACATTTCTCTCATTATTACTATTATAGTTATTTCAGATTACATATGGTCTTTAAGAAGAATTTCTGTAGTGTAGGGACTCTGTCAGCTAATTCACCACTTAAAAGTACTGGCATGTGACATGCTCGTAACCAGAAGTGGATCGCTCAGGACCAGAAAGTAAAAATCCATATTAAGGTCTTATTTCAAGCAACAAGTTAAGTATGAAGAGCTACTGTCACAGAGTACTCAACTGATTGGTTGAAACAAAATCTTGATCTGGATTTCTACTATCTGGACCTGAACTATCCACCTCTACTTGTAATACAATATTAAGTCTCGGCAGAAAGCTAATTTTTCGTTTTCCACAGAATACACAGACGATGCAATGTCACCCTGCTAATCTGTTTAGACAAGCCTCTCAATAGTCACCCCCCCAAAAAGTAGACAAAAATATATTGATTATTTGTCCACATCGGTACACCTCTAACAATATGTGTGTTGGAGAAACACATTGTGCAGAAAGAAGAAAGCCGCTAAGATGGATACACCTAGTACTAAGTCAGTTTACAGGTATTACTATTAGTGTTTGTTAATTTTAATGGTGTGCAACACAGATTTGTTTTTCTTAGGCATGCATCAATACCAATACCAGTATCGGGTATCAGGCCAATACCACGCTCACGTGCTGGCACTCATACTTGCCAATATTTCCTGTTACCTACAGCTGATACCACGGGGTAGATATGATGTAGTTACGTTAAGTCAGCACGCGAAGGTACTGTTGAAGCAATTAGTGCCAAAAAAAAGTGCAATACAATTAACTAAATTATTAGTTAATTAAATAAAACACTTAAAACACCAGAATTTGCTAAGGCTAGCAGCAAACCTGGATCACTGCAACCAACTTTAAAAGAGACACTACAGAAGTGCCATTTACAGAATACAGATTATATTGCACCAAGCTACGTAACACTTTTCTGAATGTTACAGCTCCAGTGTTTTTGAACTATTTTCTGTTTTTTGGAGCTTATAGTTTTTGATATTGGTAAAACAAAGGAGTGAATGTAATAATTAATGAAAATAAATACATCAAAATGACCAATCTCACTATTATTAAAAACAGATATAAACAGGTATTGGTACTTGGCATCAGTAAGTATTGAAAAATAAGTACCCGGTACTTGTCCTCAGTCTAAAAAAACTGGTATTGGTGCATCCCTAGTTTTTCTCTCCACAGGTAATACATGTTACTGAGTCATTAATTTGTGTATAAGTTATCTAGCACATTGAAGAACTGCTAATGCAGTGGAGATATCTTTAGCTTTTAGCTTTTAACAGATTCCACATTAAGCTTATACCCTGTACCAGATTAAACATATGGAATTACAAAAAGTAACATTTGGCTGAAGACACAAACATACAGAGCCCAAGTGGAACAGTCTGTAAGCAAGGGAAGATTTACTAAAAATGTTACATTGTTTTTTAAAAGACCACAAGATCGGGTATACTGACATCTCTCTTTAGGACTTTTCCAGAAAGAGGCATTTTTATAAATAGCATGATTTGTTCGTTAATATACCTGTAAGACAGACTGAAAACATGCATTTTGTTAAACCAGCTGGAAAATACCAAATATCAGCTTTTATACATTTACTGTTTCAAATGAATGATTGTTGTACAAACACATTTTTCTAACATTCCCAAAGAAAACAGCATTAAAAGAAAATCATTCATATTTATCATCATTCAAATAAAATCCATATGAGTATTTATATATTTATATATTCATAATTACAAGGTGACTAAGTAGTTTACACCCTCAGTAATATAAACAAGTTTAAAGCATAAATGTTTTGTAAAATCCTGTCCCAGAGCATTTAGTAAAGGGCTGGGGACTGACCTTTGACCTCAGAACAGTCTTTCTGTCTCTAACATGCAGTACCTGTAACCGTTTATTGAGAAAAAAAAATGGCAGAGAGGTGGTAAAGAATAAAAAAATATAAATATGTGGAAGCAAGTATGAGATATCCTAGTTGGCACCGCATAAGCCCTTAAATGAGCTGACAATAAAAAGCAAAGGTTAGTCACAGATGTACCAAATGGAGGTCACAGGTACGAAATCAATAAGCAAAAGCATCCAGAAGTGAGCAGATGCCCTGACTCATTTCTGCTGAGATGTGAACCCCGGGTGGAGGGGGGACTGTTCTGTGGCCCGATCAGCCCCTCAGCAACAGCTAAAGTGTGTCTTTTCTTCAGTGTGCAACAGCAGCAAACAGAGGTGGCAATAAACATTCAATGGCTTGTTTAGGAGAAAGACAGAGAGTTAGGTAGCTTGAGCTGTAAACAACAAGGACTCCAAATGCTGTTTCTTTCAATAAAAAACACCCGTTTGTTTGACAGAACTAGAAGTTAATTAACAGCTTAATGTACACTGTAGATGGCAGTAACTTTACAACAATATTTTAAATGTCCAGTGGAAACACACACACATAATTTGGAGTTTACAGACCCCAGAATACAACCAAATTTTAATATGAAAAACTGTTTTCTGGAAAAAAAGTCCAATATATCTACGATGGCATCACACAAGAAAATACTTATTTCCAAGAAACAATACTATCTGCTGACTAATTTACAAATGAGAGGTGATGTTCAAACATTGGAGACCAGTAAATATAAAAGATTCGTTTAATTTCTGATTCATTCTTCCACAACATGTGTGTTGAATCTGGTACACTAACCTCAAAAAATATAGTGGTATTTCATAAGTAAAAGAGTTTGAACTCAAAAATGCATCACACAATCTAGGGAAGCTTCTGACTCAAGCTCTGCTTAACATTTGTTTTAAAACTAGTAAAAAAAATGTAAATTTTAATGAAGAAGGGGAGGGAGGGACTTTTACAGTTGAATAAACTGCATGCCACATGAGAATGGCTCACAAAATATTGTAATGACAGTGGTGTATCGTGGCACTGTGGTGACAATGGCACAGAGAAACACAATCAAAGACAATACTGCAGGCGTTAGAGGTGTGTGCAAAACGCAAGAGGGCAGTACAAAGGTGGGCTGGGTGGGGGCATGGGGTGGGTAATGAGGCATATAAGCCTGTACCCCAGGACCAGGAGTGGCAGTGTGACAGCAGAAAGCTGTGTGGCACAATCGGCACACTTCACTTGTATGTTTACCTGAATTTATCTACATTACAACAAAGCCACAAGCACCCTCACAATATATATATATACAAAATATATATAAATATATACTGTATATGTCTCAGGCATTTAAACAGCCAAACATGCATTGAATAAAATAGAAAATACAGTAAAGTAAAATATAATGGATGTAAACAAAATGTGGAAAGTGAGACCACGCTTGTAACTGGTCTAGTAAATCACAACACTGCAATACAGTTTGGTTCCTAGTTCATTCTTTCACCATGTCCTCGAAAAGTGAAATTTACTGCAGCAGGGATTTAACGATCTTCATGCAGAAACCCAGAATATAGATTAAAAAACGATGAATTAGTGAAACAAATGTTGGTTTTCGAATTGGGAACCCGCCATGAGAGTGCTGCAGTTCATGAAACAGGGCCGATAGGAGAGGTGACTGTCATGAAAGGACAAAGGCAGATCTCAGGAAAATCAACAAATACAACTACTGTAAGAGATTTTAGCACACGGACTCAAAGTTAGGCTGATCTGCTGAGTGACAAAAGGTGACACCCTTCACTTTTAATACCTGGAAGTGGCATGCACCCCCTTGGTGTCCGCATCTTCACAGTTAGTAAACATTCGGACCAGCAACCCATCGGCACAGTAAGCAGGCACTTACGGGACAGACTGCGCAGCGTCAGGCTAATGGCTAATCGATGCTGTTTTAAAACAGCAGCGCACCACACACAACATGGGCTGATCTTTTCTTCATTATTTTGAAGAAAAAAAAGAAACAGCTGCAAGCACTCAGAGAACCTCATCCAAAACCAATGACAGAAGCACATTAAGATGCCCCAACCACAGAATTCTTGGAACAAGCCATGCAGTGACAGACCCCTGTGCCCTACTGGACCTGGAATTCACATCCTTAGGCCTGACTGATCTGCTGCAACTCTCCTTCTTGACATAAAGGTGGAGGCTGACATCCAGTCCCCCACTACGCGGTGTTCCTCCGGAGCCTGTTGGGGAAGCTTTCTTTCTGCTCTGGCTTTCTGTCAGTTGCACACCCACACACTGCCTCCACCGCCTTTCCTTGGCCATCACTTACAGCTACTTGGAACTAACTGACAGACTAAACAAACAGTAAGTTAACATGAGGAACGTAAAGCCTGACAATGTGATTAGGATAGAAGGCCAGCTCCAATCTTCTTGTGATGACAAGTTTGATGTTTGCAGACCGGAGTGGATTATATTGCCAATTAAATTGTCAAGTAAATATCAAAATGTCCTTTTTCTGTTTCGCTGTTGAATCATCTGCAAGTGAATGATGAAGTTATTTAAAAGCACCCTTTAACTGTTTGTGAAGTTCTCACTATCTGTATTTGAAGTGTACCTTCAGTAATAACATTACAGATTATTTTGGGGTCTTACAGTGGGAGACACAATTCCAGTCTCCAAGCTTCATATCTCATTATTCTAATAAGCAGCACCCCCTATTTACATAATGACAGCGCAACTGCTGTGAAACGAGTTGCCAGCAATGCATACACACGGTGCTGTTCACACATTGAGGAAGGTGCCTCTCCCAAAAGCAGAGGCGAGGATTCCAGGCACAGTGACAGGAGGAGACTGCAAAGATGTCCTGACCAAAAACTTACCACGGGGCTCCTGTTTGGCATGTACAGCATAAAGCCTGATGTTCCAGGGTCTGGGTGAGGTAGGTACCCAATGGTTTATGTCCATCGACCCCTTTACCCTTTATCCTGCAGTGTCCCATGATCCTTCCCAATCAGAGTCACCCCACTCTACTCTCACCAGAGCCTCATTATAGCAGCTGCCTTTCATCTCTCCTTCTCAAAGGTTTTCTTGTTGCTCCACAGAATCTCAGCATGATTGTCATTAAAAGGACAAAATAAGCAAACCACATTTAAGATATGATGGAAACATTCAGGCACCTGAATGTGCGTGTGGACCTTTTAAGCAACTTATTTACTGTGGAAAGAGTCTGGAAAGTCATGTCACCTCATGATACACATTCACTGACTCTGTACAAGAGGAAGGACATTAGTAAAGAGAAGCCTAGATCTCTGGCAGTGCAGTCAGTCCAGATGTTAGCAGTCAAGGACGTAGGTTTGGGTATGGATGCTAGAGACATATCCTTTCCAATACTATGCGAGTACTTATGTGTTTTTGGGGGTGGCAGGGGGACCAGGGGTGATTTGGAACCAACGTATGTTTAAACCAAACCTATGCCCCTGTCAGCAGCAGTAAACTGCACAAAAATTCAAGGGATGGAGCCACAAGAAATCCAAAGATAATCCAACTTTAGGCACATGTAGCGGTGAAGGGACACATGCTCTAGGGGAGAGACATCCCAAAATGGCAGACTCGCATTCCTGAGTGTAACAAGAAACCCAGTGAATAAGCTAGGTCCGAATATCAGGGAGGCCAGTTACACTAAGGTTCCAGTGTCTGTATGACACAAATCAAGGAGGAGACTCCACTTTGACAAAACTCTGAACCCTTAGTGAGTTCAAGATATTGGAGTTTTCCTGTGCACCACTGGAAAGCTCAGAGGCTTGGAGTTTCGTAATTCAATACAAATCTGTTCATTAGAGACCAAAATAATAAAAAAGGGAATACCTTTGACAACAGAAAGGAATGAATTGTACCTACAGATTGTGAAACTATACATGATGTTTGCCTCTCCCAAAAGCTCCACGGAGAGCAAATCAACCGCTTTCTGCCTCGTGAAAATACTGTGTTTCACCGAGCAAATATCACTGGGGCCCAAAGAATTCCTTCCACTACTCTACTCAAAGCACTCATGCAGGAGAAGCATGCGGTACTAGGTGATTAATGACTTCAAATGTTGCTAATATAGAAAATACTACAGCCCAAAATATCTATATATAGTTGGTATATGACAGTACCAATTAACTTTGAGATAAGGATAAAAGCTTCTTCTCTTATCTTCTTATAAGCGTCTTACCTATCAGAGAGCCCCCACTCTGAAATCTTTAATGGATATAGACATCCCTGGGCCAGTCCTCCTGGGATTGGTTGCGCCCCAGAATGATGTTGTCGTCTGCCTGGTCCTGGCAGTATCTCTCCCTCTGCCGGACCCGGCCGTGCTGTTCCTGCAGTGAGGCTGGGTTCATGTTCTCCTGATCTGGCTCTGTGCCCTCATCCTCCCAGGAGCCCTGACGGGCCTGGGGCCTCGCTGGCTGCAGGCCGCCACCTCCGCTGCGGTAGGGCTCTGGCTCCTCGTAGGGGTCTGTCTCCACATCCATGCAGGAGTCACCGGCCTCTGTGTAGGCCGAGTCCCGGCTGCCCTGCGTCTCCGAGTCGAAGGTGTCCTGCCGCGACAGGCCGCGTCCCACCCGGGGCTGGGAGCGCGAGCGCAGCTGGGCCTGCATCTGTTGGGACTGCTGCTGCAGCTGCTGCTTCCCGCCCGGCTCTCCCCGAAGCTCCTCCAGTCGTCCGCGATCCAGCAGCGCCCCGTCCTGCTCTCCACGTGCCAGGTACTGTCCCTGCTGCCAGCCGGGCACCACGGTGCCATGCGCATCATGCAGGAGACATGCAGCACACGGATGCACAGGCGAGCATGGTGTTAGTGAGACTATCAACATACCAAAGTAAGACAGCAAAGAACAGCACCCATCTGACATGTTCAACTTTACATAAGAATCTATAGTTACAGACCAGACCCTGGTTCCACATACAAGGGGGAAAAAGACAGACAGTGTATTATAATGGTTTTTAAACAGCTGATTTGCCCACGTGCATTGAGGCTTCTGAGAAAGCGGGTGCCTCTAGGTTGAATTTCTTCTGGGGCCTAGAATATTCAGTCTGACCTTGCAGTTAATTCTAGACCCTTGGCCTGAGTCAGAGACGACTTGCAATAAAAGGAGACAGCTTAACTAGGTGTTCAACCTAGAATAGTAGCATCTCTGATGTAAACTATGTCTGCTAATGTATCTATTAATATAATAGTATTATGTCATACTAAGTCTTCACGCAAGTTGAATCTACTTGTACTTCTGCAGAAAAGCCACAGCTAACCCTTCAGGATAAAGCCACACATCGGTTTCTATTTTTTGTATCCGGGGCTCAGTAATGCAGATTTCCTGTGAATCTGTTGTACGCCTCGGCCTGGGTTCATGAAAGGCACAAATTCAGGCTACAGCTACAGTTAAAGCTGCATTTTGTCTCCTATGGCTACTGTTCAGGTCAGCATGTGTGGACCACAGATTCAGAGCTGTGGTCAATATAATGCTGGAAAGATACTGAGATGCAATCGATTACAGAGAGGAACAATTTGGAAAATCTCAAGACATGAAAATGACATCACATTTTGATTTATATCCTGACATCTTTAAATGCATTTAAAAAAAGAGACAAATCAACTCACGTCTAGAACATATTTAATTTATCTTTGTTAACTGTGAAACACACACATCAATGTCTAGCTATGGGTTGCTACCAGTTTATCAAGGTTTTTGTTTTTGGACATTATCCTGGGCTCACACAAGCATCTGTAAATAATTCTGTAAATAAGCATCTTTCTACACTTCCATCCTTCCCGGTGCTCATCCCATATGGGGTCATTAGGGGTGTGGAGCCTATCCTTGCCAGCATAGTACAGGCGTAAAGCAGGCATACACCCTGCATGGGACAGCAAAGGCTGACACACACAAGTACACAGTGCATACTCCCCTAATTGCAGCATGAAGCTCAGAGAGGGAGGTCCAAAAACAAATATACAAAAGTAAATATAACATTACATTATCATGGATATCTACAATATTGTGCAAAAGTCTTATGCAGTCAAAGAAAGTTTAAAGCTACACTATATGGACAAGTATTATGTGTATGTATTATGTTATGACATCCCATTCTAAATACATAGGCATCAATATGGAGTTACTGCCCCTTTCGCAGCTAAAAGAGTTGCCATTCTTCTGGGAAGGCTTTCAGGGAAGATTTTGGAGTGTGTGTGGGAATATATGCCCATTCCAGAAGAGAATTTGTGAAGTCAGACACTGATGTTGGATGTGAAAGCCTGGCTCACAATCTCCATTCCAGTTTATCCCAAAGATGTTTGATGGGGTTAAGGTCAGGGCACTGTGTGGGTCAGACAAGTTCTTCCACACCAAACCCACCCAAACATTTGTTTATGGACCTTGCTTTGTGCACTGGGGCACAGTCATGTTGGATCAGAAAAGGGCCTTCCCCAAACTGTTCCCACAAAGTTGGAAGCATAGAATTGTCCAAAATGTCTTGGTCTGCTGAAGCATTAAATGTTCCCTTCGCTGGAACTAAGAGGCCTAACCCCTGAAAAACAACCCCATACCATTATCCCTCCTCCACCAAACTTTACAGTCTCTTGGCATCTGCCGAACCCAGGCTCATCTATCAGACTGCCAGACAGAGAAGCATCCAGTAATGGCGTGCTTTACACCACTCCATCCAATGCTACGTGTTGCGCTTGATGATGCGAGGCTGGCATGCAGCTGTTCGGCCATGGATGGATCTTGATAAACCTGACTGCATGGCTAGGGGCTTGATTTTATACACCTGTGGAAATGGGTCTGAATGAAACATCTAAATATTCAATAATTAAGAGGTGTGTCCCAATACTTTTGTCCATATAGTGTATTTTCTAGATAGTAAGTTTAAAAAAACATAATTTAACCTTAGAGTGTATGCAAATTAAAGAGTAACACAATAAAAACTAACAAGAATTTCTTTAGTTCCCAAACCTCTCCTCAGTGGCACCTCAGCCATTCCAAGTATTTGTTAAATTTCACCACCAGCTCAATTAATTAACTCATTTTATTCATATTATAACTCAAAGAGGTATCGATTAGCCAAACGTAGCATGCTAGCGGACGAGTCAACTAATACATTGGCTGTTGCAAATATTGGGCTGACTTTAGCAAAGGTTTGGAAATGGCTAACCTGACGTACTTTGACAGACATAATATCACAGTCATTGAAGATCATTGAAACAATTATCTTTGACTGCCAATGACTTTTGCATAGTAGTGTATATTCATCTGTAAAAACCTTTGTGTAGACTTTTTATATTACCATTGTGTTTTTAAACCTGTCTTTTGGAAAGTCCATTGCAAAAATCTGTAAAGGAGGGATTGTGGACTGTTGATTATGGGAATACTGATGATGGGATATTTGGAAAGCAAGCCCTGCATTATGCAGGTCTGCATAATGTGCCGACTGGAAACAGAACATCTGTATATATGTTATGCAAGCAAACATATTTAGCTGAATGCTTTAAGTTCTGATTTTTAAATTTAATTTAACATGATTTTTGAATATGCTTCCTTACTAGGGGCGGCATGGTAGTGCAGTGGTTAGCACTGTTGCCTCTCACCTCTAGGACCAGTTCTCCCCATGTTATCGTGGGGTTTCCTTTAGGTATTCCAATTTCCCCCCACAGTCCAAAAACATGCTGAAGTTAGAGTTATCAAATTGTCCGTAGGTGTGAACAGTGTGTGAGTGTGCCCTGCGATGGGTTGGTGCCCCATCCTGGGTTGTTCCCTGCCTTGTCCCCATAAGCTCTGGATCCCCCTGGACCTTGAATATGACAAGCAGTTACAGAAAATGGATGGATATCTTAATACCAGTCCCCTCCCTCATTTTATGGTCACTGGGTATATCCCTTGCAGGTGATCATTTTACCTGTTAATCAATATTCAGGTTTATTTTACAGGGCTTCCCCTACATACATACATAACTAGACATAACTGACCACTTTAAACAAGCAAAACAATAAGCAAAGGCCACACAGGCATTACAGGCAGCGGCTTCTCCCTCTGTCACTACCGTGCCGGGGTCACTCTGGCACTTGCATGTGTGTGTGCGTGCGTGTGTGTGTGTGTGTGTGTGTGTGTGTGTGTATTTGTGTCTGTGGACTCTTTAAGCAGACAGTGTCAGCTGAACAGTGCTGTCCCTCTGCCATTCGCAGGCCTGCCCCCACTCCAGCACCAGGCCTCCTACCCTGCCCGTTATGGGGTGCACTCCCCTTCTGGAGCCTCAAGGCCACTTGTCCAGGTTGCGGCGCAGCGAGGTAAGCACCTGTACCTGCAGATTGGAGACGGGCTCAGGTGAGGCGGCCAGTGCAGCGGTGACCATGGTGCGGTTCAGCAGGGGGTTGGGGGGGTTGCTGCTGGGGGGGTGTGTGGCCTTCCAGTAGGCCTCCAGGTATTCGGCCAGGTGCTCACAGGCCTCCTCCAGCTGGTTCTCATCCAGAATGATGTCAAACATCTCCTAGAATTTTTATTGGGGTGTGGGGAGGCAAAGTTACAACCTCCGTTTGGAACATACTGCACCCGTCTGAAGAACCTCTGCATGGAAGTCTGCTATCCTCCATACATCACATCCAGTCTCGCTCTGCTTGGGTTCATTCTATTAGATAATGGAGGTGCCGCTTGTCTCTGAACTCCCGTTGAGGGCCTCAACTGCCCTAGACTGAGCTGGTAGCTCATTCACAACAAGCACACACCGTCAGCTTTATAGACCCTCATTATTATCTTATGCTTAATTACTCACCCCTGTCAGCACTGTGCCCTGTGCCGTCTAGCGCCATAAAGTTGCCCGAGGGCACAATTACTCTTGCAGTCTGCACTGTGCAGACAGTCATTAATGCAGCTCTGTTTACGGGTGTCTGCACAGTTTTACCTGCTCTGTTTACCTGGGACTCAGCAAAAGGACGGTACTCCTTTGATATTAACTTTTATTTTATATAGTAAACTTGCTCCTATTTTTTGCTGGGCGGACACTCACAGGGGGACACTGGGCCAGCTTGTCCGCTGCCACCATCTGCACGTTGAGATGTTTGGCCTGAGACTTTCCCCTGGACTTGATGAGCCTTTGTAGGACCTTGGTGGGGTGGGAGGGGCAACATCCTTAAGATTCACTTCATTACAACAAATGTTTTCTCTAACTGTTGTAGAGGAAGGTACAAGGTGTGTACTTTGGTTTGGTTTCCAGGAATATCATCTAGGGGACCGTGGAATTGCTTTTAGATTTGCTCCACTCTGGATAATGGCTGTTTTACTTTTCTACTCTCTGAAACTCTCAGATGCTACTCATTGGAATAATTTACACCAAAGCTGATCGAGTCAATAGCACTTGAAAAAGATGATTTACCCATTAATAAAGTACACTTTGCCTCTGTAAACGGTTTGGATTGCTTACTGTCAGCTCAGCACAGTAAGTCTGTGAGAACATTTAGCATGACACTATGGCACAGCTTTTTCGTGTTTGGTGCCTGTCCACCTCCTACAGAATTGTGTATAGGTAAAGGGGGAGGAGGTTTTTGCCGTACCTTGGGGGAAGAGATCTTGATGTAGACCACGATGGGGGCTAGAGAGGTCTTAGCCAGCTGGGACGGGTGGTTGATGGTGTCAGCATCCAGGGCCACTAGTTGCAGTGTGCGGGCCAGCTCGAAGATGCGCTCGATCTCACTCTGCACCTCGGCTGTGTGTATGGGGGAAGCTAGTCAGTGCTGTGGTTCAGGTTCACAGGCTTCAATAAGAGCTTTAGTTGCTCCAATTCCAGCATGCAGCGGCACTGTGGGAGCTTGCCAAAATGCAGCCAGGATTGTGTGTCCCGGACACACGGCTTGCTTCCCTCTCTGTCCATGACAGTGATGATGATGATGATGATGATGGTTATTATTACTGTATTAACAAAAGAAAACTGCTCTGCAATGTGAGAATGAAAGTCCAGCTGTAAAAAGCAAAAGGCATAAAGTCTGTGAAGTCTCTATGAGTTTAACTCCTTTACACAGACACATAAAAAGTATAATCTGTAAATTATGTTCTGTACTGGATGGACCTGAACAACTGAGATCATTTAAATTGCTTATAAAACAGAGAAGCTGGTATCCTATGCAGGGTGCATCCCTGCCTTGTGCCCTGTGCTGTACGTGACAGGTTCCAGACCCACAAGTAACCCTGCTCAAGAAGAGAGGTTGGAAGACGCAGGGATGGATGGGTAGGTGATGGAAAAGAATTACGACTTAAAACTCAGATTTGACTCAGTCTTAAAAATTAACATTTTTTCTTATTTTCATTAAAACAACATAAACTTCAGTATAGGATACTGTCATTTTGTAACTGTTCCAGTTTATACTTTCAAAGTTCTCTTTCAGCAGAGCTATGTCTCTACAAATAACGCTGAGACAGGCAAAATAAATCTTAAATTAATAAATAATCGTAATCCAAGTAAATTGTAATGGTAAATCGTAATACTGATTTTGTTTTCTGAATGAAAGGATTTTAAAACAGTCCCTAATAACTGTTGGTACAATGTACAATAATAAGTACTATTTTAATTAAATGAACAAGCAGATCAATCAGCTGAACCTGAGTTTCAGAATATTTCAAAATAGTGTAACATTTCCAGGCCTCACAGTTTATCTTCATATCCATATTTAGAGGTATTCAGGGTTGTTTGTTGCAGCAATGATGTGCATGTACCAGGCAGCCAGGCTCCTCTCCATCTGAGATTATCTCGGACGGATGGCTTGCAATCCGCAGGTGGCTAAGGCTGCAGCACTGAGGGCTAAGCCAAGCTGGACCGCTTGGGACCAACTGGGACCGGGCAAAAATGATCCAGACAAGAGAGAAGCAAGGTGACAAAAGCAGGTCCATGGCAAGATGGGACCGCAAGATGACGACGGCAGCAGACAGAGTGCATGTGATGGAGCAGACACCCACACACACACGGGGCTCGCAGAAATGCCAGAATAGCTACTCGGTTATAGATCAAACCACTTACCTCGCATTTCATCAGAATACACAAAGAGAGCCATAGCACATAACAGATACCTAAACAACGTTGCAGAGTCCCCAACCACTCTATAATTCCTCCAGTGTCACACTAAATGACACACGGAAGCCAGGACATAATCACTGGTAATTTCTACATTGTCATACACTGAATATCAAGTAAAATCTCTTCTAGAATTGAGCTTTTGAACTTTTCAAAAACAACTGGACAGTTTTCATATTTTTCCACACTTGTTCCTGCATCTTGAATGCAGTAAAATAGGCATACATCTAGGAGAACTGCTCAGGTGTGGAACCTTACTTCAGACAGCACACAAGCCCAACCTGCCACTCCCGCACTCTGCTGCCCCCTGCTGGAGCTCCTCTTACAGTTAGTCTCTTCTGTGTTCCTCAGGCTATACAGCTCACAGCACATCCTCCCTAGCAGATGTGCACTGCCTTTTATTTCTCAATGTTTATTTGATTGATTGGTAATGGTTCACACCTGTTCCTTTTTTAGCCCTCTTCATTTACATTATCCTGCCAGAAGTATGGGGACACCCCTCCAAATCATTGAATTCAGCTGTTCCAATCACTTCCATGACCACAGGTGTATAAAATCAAGCACCTAGGCATGCAGACTGCTTCGGCAAACATTTGTGAAAGAATGGGTCACTCTCCAGAGCGCAGTGAATTCAAGCGTGGTACCGTGATAGGATGCCACCTGTGCAGTCCATTTGTGAAATTTCCTCACTACTAAATATTCCACGATCAACTGTTAGTGGTATTATAACAAAATGGAAACAATTGGGAACTACAGCAACTCAGCCACGATGTGGTAGGTCACGTAAAATCACAGAGCAGGGACAGCACATGGTGAGGCGCACAGTGTGCAGAAGTCACCAACTTTCTGCAGAGTCAATAGCTACAGACCTACAAACTTCGTGTGGCCTTCAGATTAGCTCAAGAACAGTGTGTAGAGAACTTCATGGAATGGGTTTCCATAGCCGAAGAGCTGCATCCAAGCCTTACATCACCAAGTGCAATGCAAAGTGTCAGATGCAGTGGTGTAAAGCACACCCCCACTGGACTCTAGAGCAGTGGAGATGTGTTCTCTGGAGTGACGAACCACGCTTCTCTGTCTGGCAATCCGATGGACAAGTCTGGGTTTGGCAGTTGCCAGGAGAACGGTATTTGTCTGACTACTTTGTGCCAAGTGTAAAGTTTGGTGGAGGGGGGATCACGGTGTGGGGTTGTTTTTCAGGGGTTGGGCTTGGCGCCTCAGTTCCAGTGAAAGGAACTCTTAATGCCTCAGTATACAAAGCCATTTTGGACAATTTCATGCTCCCAACTTTGTGGGAACAGTTTGGGGATAGTCCCTTCCTGTTCCAACATGACTGCGCACCAGTACACAAAGCAAGGTCTATAAAGACATGGATGAGTGAGTTTGGTGTGGAGGAACTTGACTGGACTGCACAGAGCCCTGACCTCAACCCAACAGAATACCTTTGGGATGAATTTGAGCGGAGTCTGTGAGCCAGGGTTTCTCATCCAAGAGCAGTGCCTGACCTCACAAATGCTCTCTGGGAACAAAATATCAAAAATACCCATAAACACCTTGTGGAAAGCCTTCCCAGAAGAGTTGAAGCCATTATAACTGCAAAGGGTCGGCCAGCTCCATATTAAAGCCTATGTATTAAGAATGGGATGTCATTAAAGTTCAGGTGTGCAAAGGCAGGTGTCCCAATACTTTTGGCAATATACTGAATGTAGTTTTTCTGAAAAGCAGCCATAGCTAAGGCAAAGAGCAAGAATTCAACCTCAAGAACAGATAAATAACATATATATATATATATATTTCACATCACTGTACCCTTGGTAGCCTCTCAGTGGTTCAACACAATACACTGTATCATCCTGTTTATATCAAAATGCTTACAGTATTTCCTGGAATCCCCAGTTTGTTTAAGGATGCCTTTGTATGTAAAATTTGTATAAATAATACACTTGCAGACCTCAGTGTCGTCTAATCCAATTATTTCACCCTGGACACCATGGGGACTCTGTGTTTCTTGAATCTTAATCATTTAGGCATTATTTTAGAAGCATCTGTGTACAAATATGCAAAAGAATCAGTGCCAGTTTTAAGCATTAGTTCACAGAAGGAACAGAACATGTGAATTCCTAGTGCTGTGTCATTACTGAGAGCGGTATAGGACGTCAGCCTGGTACTGACAGCAAGAGCAGTCTGGGTAAGAAAACTACTGACCCTCTTCTGCGGGGGACAGCAGTGTGAACTAGAGCTCTCCTCCACTGAACATGGAGCCATCAAGCACCATAATCATTCATTTTGCACAAGCAGCAGGCATATTAGAGCTTTCAGTCAAGTGTGTGGATGGAGAGCACAGACTGGACAAGCAGACAGGCACCTGCAGAATGGTTAGAGAACAGGATGAGGAGACACAGGGTGCAGTGGGAGATACGTACCCAAAACATCTGAGAGAGGGAAGAGAGGAAGGCAGGGAGGAGCGGGATGGTGTGGGACAGAGACAGAATGAGAAACAAGAGAAGAGGCTATGTAAGACACTCAGGAACGGGAGGCATTACAATGGGGCCTTAACCTCACAGGCGACACAGAGCCAAGCTGCCCCATTATTGTGCTGGGCTGCTTGGGAGCCCTGCAATGGAACACCAGGAGGGCGGGGGGGGGGGGGGGGGCTCCCATGTCCCCCATTATGGTCTAAATTTTGTTTTGTACGCTGTCAGAAAATGCCAAAAGGCCCAGGGAAAGCCACATGTTAAAGGGAAAAACGGGCCGTCACACATCCGCTGAGGCATTTCAAAGAGTACCTTCAACAGCACTTATGCATATCAGACATGGATGGGGAAATATTCCCTAATGCATGAACGAAGAAATTAATTATCAGCCAATGACATCCTTTAAAGGAAAGAACATGAACACAGTACTGCTATCTCTGACCAATAAAAACGCATTACTTTCGTCTTTGATCGCATTTTAATGGATCAGAAATATTAGGTGATGCATTTATTCCCTTCAACGGTATGAAAATAAATTTATATTCGAGGTCTTTAACCCCAATGAAAAAAACAAAAACAAAATATTGTCTTGCATTATGTGGAATTTTCCTAAATTTCTACAAAGCAATCTGTCATGGCACACAGTAAGGAGAGGACACAGGTGAGAGTGAGTGGACATAGCCGGTCTTACCCAGGCTGGACCGTGTATTTGAGCGTTCGATGATGGTGTGCTTGCTGGGGTTGTTGAGCACAGAGCGTTTGGCCAAGGAGATGTCCGCTGTCACCCGAGTGATAGATATCCTGAAAAGAGTGGCTGCTTAACTGGATAGTTGGTTTTCAGGTGCCGACCGGTAGAACCAGGTTTCTTCCTTAGAAGTGCAGCGCACACACAGGAACAGACTGCCGGCCCACAGCAGGCCTCTGTGCCTGTCCACAGACACCACACACCATCACACACACACAGGAACAGACTGCCCACCCACAGCAGGCCTCTGCATCTGTCCACAGACACCGCACACCATCACAAACACACAGGAACACACTTCAGGACCATAGCAGGCCTCTGCGCCTGTCTACAGACACCACACACTATCACACACGCACACAGGAACAGACTGCCAGTCCAGAGCAGGCCTCTGCACCTGTCCCCATATACCACACACCATCACACACACAGGTATTGGTTGCTGTACAGGTTTCCACAGACGCACCCCAACCCATCTTACACATATCACATGCCTTGTTGGGACTCACAGCTGCTGTGGCCACAACCTTCTGTGACCTCATCCAGCGAGGTAGAGGTGTTAATAATTAATCATACAGCTTTGTAAGCTAAAAAACAGAGAGTCCAGTTGCATTTCCAATTTGCTTTATATTAACTAGGTCCCATAAAGGGACATCGAGGACCTTTTTTTTAAGTTTTGTTAGGATTTCAAGAGCTGCCTGGTCAGAGATGGACAGAACCACTTCAGTGCATGACAAGCAGCCCTGTGTCCCCCAGAGCAGCCCAGAGACTACCGAGAAGAATCCGGTACAGCTGAGGAGTCAAGGCCGACACCAGCTTGGGGCTAGAGCCATCATTGAGGAATGGAAGCCATGCGATGGAGAATTTCTTAGAAACATATTCATTTTCTGTCATGGGATTTTTAAAATGAGAAACAAATACTGCCAAATACTGGTTTATTTTCTTCTGCAGTGTCCCACTAGCCAAGTGTACCCAAGTATAAATATGACTTCTGAAACATGCACCTTACCTGCCTTCAAACTTGTGTTTAAGAAAATCAAAGAGTGCCTTCTGCATCATATCAGTCACCTGAAGGAAATGACATAAATAACTACATTAGAGACAATAATATAATCATCCTTCCATTTTCCCAACATTTAGAGAGTGTAAGGTCACCCGCACACCACAGGAAGAACATCCACTGCCAGGGCTGGAGGTGTGAGGACACAGCGCTGCCTGAGTCACCACACCACCCCCATCTCAGGCACTCTCTGCTCAAGAATCTCTCTGCTCTCTATTGCGTTCATCTCTGATACCCCCCAGTTATTGATTTTTCAAATTAATTAACTTTCCCTTACTTTCTATCATGCAGCAAATTTTGACAATATTAACAACTGAACTTTCCCAGGTTTGAGGATTTCATTCAGTTACATATCGCCATTCTTTGAGGTGGAAATTCTTTGATTGCTACCACAGTTAAAAATTGATTTCTAAATATCTATTTAAATGTAGGTTACTATAATTATGTTGGTCACATATGTCACTTCTAATATATCTGTCCAGTTTCATAGTTGGCATAGTGCTACCACGAATGAGCAGGTGCATACAGAGACTTTCTCAGCACCATTTTAAATGAAACTGAAAGTTTAGGCAAAGTTTATTAAGTAAACAGATACCTAGGCATGAGTGCATCTATCTGCTTGAGTTCATGGTTCAGTGCCATTTCAGTACAGCAGGGAAACAGAATTTGTTCTGAAATAATTTATTTTTAAATCTGCAAACACAATACAGGAACAGTTGTAAACCAAACATATGGCAATGTATCTGTGGTTGTGTATGAATAACAAAACCTAAGATTTGCAAAGTAAAAATAAATCTGTAAAAAGCTCATCATAATGATTATAATGAACTGTGTTCTTTATTACCGAGTATGGTTGCATATCTGTAGTGATAAACAGCCCTACAACCTTTGCATTTTTTTTGCCCAGTCTGAATACTTTAGCAAAAGCACCTTAGATGCAAGGGGGAGACTAAGTTGCAGAGGCTGTTTGTGATTAGTCTCACACATTCAGATTATGTCGTCTCAAATGATTTAGCGCGTTGGATGTTTCCAGAAACATATCCGATGTCAATATAACAGAGCCAACAGACAGTCTTGGTCTTATCAACTACTCTCCCTACGGTGTTGGTGTAATTTATTGGGAAACCAAAACATTCACAAACTACTAATTTAAGTAGCGTGGGAGGGTCTTTGAGCTCTCCAACACTAACCGTAGCCAACTCACAGCCAAAATTAGCATAATGTTTTCCATGTTGAACATGTACTTATGAATTTAGGTTTCTCCCATGTCAAGAAATGTATTCATTTGTTTCATTGTGCATACTGACAAATAAGTGTACCGTTACAGCCACTCTTTATTTTAATGTAGACCTGAACTGCAAAACAGCAAAAACTATTTAAAAATCGTGATACATATCGAATCGGCCAGCAAATATCAACATAATATCAATTTGAGAGGTCTCTGCCAATTCCCATCCCTACCGATCATATTTTCCTGACAGAACTTGGAAGATGGGAAACTTCATCCAGAAAATAGCAGATTACGCACCCTATCACACCACCTTTCCCAAAGAGCCATTTCATGTGTTTTGTGCATTTTGTTTCTGAGTGATTGTACTAGTGAGGCAAACCATCAGAGCTGCACAGAAACAAGGCTGCGTGATTTTACCTCATAACCCTTCAGCGAAGGCCCCACTAGGATGATGGGTCTCATGGAGGGGACGACGTCGTAGGGGGGAACATGCTCCATCTGAGTACGGGACAGGGGGCAGAGGGCAAAGGTGAACCACTGACACTGTTTTAATATGTCCTTAACCTATGGGACTAGCTGTGACATTGCATGCCCAAGCCTTAAAAAATAGCAGGAATCATGCTGTCGTAATTGCTGCCCAAAAGAGGCCACTGCAGCCTGAAGGCTGGGGCTACGGCCCGTACTCAGGTCCCTTGCAAAAGCACAATCAAACACATTACAAATACGAGAGTGTGCTTGTGTTAGCTAAACGTCTTATTGTCTGATAAACATTCCTACAAAAGCACCCCTGCATGCACTGTGGTAAAGCAACATGGTTATTGTGATGACACACTGCTTCCAGACTGCCGGCAAGCTCCCAGTTTTCTGATTGGCGCATTGGCACTCCTGTTCCTAACTCTGGCTGGGTCTCTCAGTGCCTATCCATCCCCAAGGGCTCATACGCCCACTTCTATTAATGTCTGTGGAGTGCTACAATCAAAGTCTACAGTTGGATAAAGAAAACTGAGCTGACAATCTGAATCTGAGAATATGTTCTTTCTTCACATAGACATTCATCTTCCCTGTGTTAACACTTCATAAACTATTTATAACAGGTTTATAAGCTAAGAATAACTGTTCATATATGTTGAAGTTAACAACCATGGAAATTAATGTTAAGGATCAATAAAAGGAGCCCATGAAGGTCCTTAAACGCTTCCCCGTTAGATGTGAGAGCACACCAATGAAACACGTCACAGGAAGGCTTCCTCCTACAGAGCCCCCTCAGACGTGATGGATGCTGGGAGGCCAGTAGGTTTTTTATTTTAGTCTCTGAGAATTTTGTTATATATCCACTGAATTCATAAACCGGGAGCCTAGTTCTTAGTCCCAAGAGACAGCAAATAAGGTGTGGCTAAGAGGACAGGCAGGCCTAATGCTGACATGTGAGACTGCTCAGATAAATGGGGGCTCTCTGCACGTAGGGGAGTGGGCAGCGGCTGGGTGAGAGGGGGGGCGCCCTCAGTGACAATGGACATGACGGCTTTAATCCCCAAAGAAAGCAAACTGCAGACACTCACCGATTTCTGTTTCTGTTTGGCTGGGCCACCTACCATTCAACACAAACAGCCCCAGCCAAGGTGGGGGGGGGCAAAAAAAGAAAAGAACAAGAACACAGAGCACAAGTGTTACTGCCAAGTAGGGATCATGGGCAGGGAGCTGGGGGTGCGGCCCTGGAGAGAAAGCAGGAACTGGATCATAGGGAGGAGCACTGGGATACACTGGTCAGGAAGAGCACGCATTTCCCATTATAGCCCCAGTACAGATTTCAGAGAAAATACCACAAATAAACTTTAAATGTTTAAATGCCACGATATAATGAGGGTGGGTTTGCACCAGGCAGCACTCATTAGCGCCCATCACTGGCCATGTGTGGTGGGGCTCTCCAGAGTCACACGCCAGACCCAGGCGGCAGTCACCGGCCAGCTTCCTCCTCCCAGCAGGCTGAGCACAAATCTGGCTCTTACTGTGGCAGGATGGTAGTAAGGGAGTTAGTGAGAGAGGCAGTATTACAGTGGGGGCTGTGAGGAGGGCTGGGCTGGAGCAGCATGGGATCTCCAGGGTTACCTTCTTTAAGAAAGGCAGGATTTGTGCCAGGGGGGAGCTGCTGCTAGGCCTGGGGGAGGGAGGCTCTGCCTGCGATTCAGCAGGCACCTCCACATCCAGCTCAAAGGGCTCATCCTCTAGCGGCCCCCTGGGCAGCACCCCGGGAGACGGCGGTGGTGGAGAAGTGGTGGTGTGGGGACGGGGGGCAGTACTGGCAGGGAGCTGACCAGCTGGATGTGGGGGGGGGGACAGTGAGGATGGAAGAAGTCAAAGAAAGCATGGATATAGCTGCAGAAGAGCAGAGGTGAGACGGAAAGAGAGACACAGTATAGGCAGTAAAAGTGATGACAAAAACATAAAGCGGGTAAGAGGGAGAGGAAACGTGGCAGCCAGTCATATGCTGCATCCTTCATGGCGCCCACAATAAAGGCAAGAGATGGAACTCGGAGAGCAGGACAGACACTGGGAGCAGATGGGAGAAGAGCGGCTTCAAACCCCCAGCACACAGTGACTCACTGGCTGGTTTAACCCAAATTCCCACCGATCAGAGTTAAATAACAGCACAAGATAAGCACCCCAGTGTCGGGTCTCAGACTCAGTATCTCCTGTCACTGCTGTGACTATGATGACTAGCTGATCTGCAGGCCAGGAAGAGGCCATCGGGCTGGAGCGGGGGGGGTATCATCAATATGGAATGAATTTTAGCATCAGCACCAGCAAACAGGGTTATATAACACTGTGGTGTCAGATAGAAGGATTCCACTTTTATTAATTTCATTGTTGTATTTATTAACGTCATCTGTTTACGCAAGCAAATATATCTGCCAGAATCAGCAAAAAAATTATTTAGGGATCTAACATTCATTTGCCATATCCACCTTCATTTCCAAAATATTATCATCTTCATTTCTGCATGGTAGCTCTACTTAAAAATACTCATACCCCACCAATTATGACACACAAATGGGCCGAATACCTTTTTTGAGCTATGGCAGAATGAATTGGGCATAATACATATCCCATCCATCCATCCATTTTCCAGAACCACTTATTCCATATGGGTCGCGGGGGGTACGGAGCCTATCTCGGAGGCTGCGGACGCAAGGCAGGGAACAACCCAGGATGGGGCGCCAACCCATTGCTGGGCACACTCACACACCATTCACGCACACATTCACACCTATGGGCAATTTGGTAACTCCAATTAACCTCAGCATGTTTTTGTGACTGTGGGGGGAAACCCCACGACGACACGGGGAGAACATGCAAACTCCACACACATGGAACCCAGTGCGCAGACGCGAACCCTGATTCCAGAGGTGTGAGGCAACAGTGCTAACCACTGCACCACCATGCCGCCCACCATAATACATATATACATATTATATACATGTCATGTGTAACATTTAACCTACAAATCCACTCTCTAACTATGGTTGTTAGGCAGCTTGTAATTTTAAACTTTACCTATTTATGTACAGCAGGCTCCTCAAAAACACCAGAGGCCCTGACAGGAACTGAACTAGAAACCTTACTATTCTAAAATTAGGTCCTTAACTACCACGCCACCGCTTGAGCAAAACACAGAAGAACCTAAGACTGTAGGCAGACCTAGGGGGTACATCATGCTTACCTGGGCCGGGAGGGGTGGGCCGGCGTGTGCCGACAGCACTGTCACCCAGGCTTGAGCTGGAGTTCCCCCCCGACTTACTGAAAGAACGACAGGATAGTAAGCAGGCATACATGATCACCAGTACCTTAACAATAATGGCGAGCATATATATGTGTGGGCCAGCCACGGCGGGGCGCTTGCCTGGAGCTGAGCCGGGTTTGCCTCATGCGCTGCTCCTGCTGCAGGCGGGCGTTCTCCAGCTTGACTGGGCTCGGGATGAAACCCACCTCACAGCCCTCCTTCACTAGCCTCCCGATCCACCAGTCATTGTTGTACTTCTGTGGAGAGAGAGCCGGTGGGCACCCGGGTCCCTGGATGGAGATGGCACGCTCTACTCCCTGGTATTATCCCACAGGGAACCATCTGGCACACTGGGCATTTTCCCGGTGAGCCGAAGGGTTTGTGGGCCAGCAAAATTTATTGTGGAGGACCTCAAAGTCCAGGACCGATTCTTAATCCCAGTTCAGCCCAGCAAGGAACTGTAATTTCCCATGATGCAATGCTTCTCATAACAGGCCTACATGTGCTTGACCATCCTTTGTTTAAATAAATAGACCAGTGGCGACGCTATTGACACTGACCTCTTTGATGTGCAGGAAGTCCTTGGCCTCAAAAGAGACTGCCATGCCCTGAACTGGGACATCATCATCGGGGCCCGGGTTGTAGCTCACGTTTGTCCGCACAGCAAAGGCCACTGGCTTGGTCTGGGGCAGGAGACGGAAAGGGAGGAATGGTGAGGTTTCTCAACACTTTACTGTGTCCATACCACGAAACCAAAGGACACGGACTGAAGCCACAAAAACAATAAGGGAGAACCAAAGGCAAAGGGAATAACTGTCTACTGCAGACCTCAGAAGGGACAAAGACAGAAGCGGCAATCACCTTGGCTTTCTCAAGTGTGGCAAGGGCTTGTCTGTCGGCCTCCTTCCTCAGTGCCTCATGGTCTTCCTCCAGGGACACGTCCGAGTCCGATGGCCTGCTGGTGTAGGAGTCCGCAGAGCCCTGGGAGAAGGGGGAGATGACACTGAACTACCCTCCACCGGAACCCTAAGTCAGGGGTCTCATTAGGGCTGGGGTTAATGTGAATAATACTCGTACATTTCAGACATTTCATGGTTTTTGTATGCACCTGTTTGCCTTGCATCTGTGTGTATATGTGTGTGTGTGTTTGTGCTTCCAAGCGCGTCTGAGTGAGCCAGTGCCCTTGGGGGTGACAGATGGGCCTAGACAGCAGGATTCTATTCTCCAAATGATGGGTTGGTGCACTAAGCACCAAGTGGTGAGAAACAGCCCCTTTTTCCCATCCACTGCCCACGACACTGGGGAGTTTTCTCTTGGCCTGTGACACCGGAGTCCTGGAGTCCTATTAAGACTCAGGAGTCCCAGCCCAGTGTCAGTGGCAGGGGGAGTGGTGCGGCGAGGGCACTCCGGTGCTGATGCACTGGACCTCATGGCTGTTCTTTCTGGAGGCAGAGGATGGCAAGATGGCAAGATGAAGAAACCCCACGTCCGACCCTTCGCCCTGCAGGATCATCTGTGAACGGTCCATTTTATTTCTCTGTCTTGCTTTCTTTATATGGTTTTATGCAAAGTGAGGACAGGATGCGGCAATGCCTCTGGCTATCGCAGAAGGGAAAGTCAGGGGTTATTCAAGGCGATTAGTCCCTCCTGTTCCTTACTGGTATGCTCTACACATCAGCCAATACCAACCAAAGGATTGCAGTCTTGTGCCCTCTTCCCCAAAACACTCCACCTACCTGTCTGTCTGTTTGACCCTAGCATCACATGACTCAGTCTGCCACTGAGTAGAGAGCTGTAACAGGCACATTAGGTGGTGGGTTTGGCAGTGATACTGGGACTCAGGTGGTGGAAATGTGGGGATTATCACAGCAGTCGGTGACATTATCCATCCCAGCACGTCCTGATGTGACCAAATCTGCAAACCCGTTTCCTCTAAGCCTGGAGCAAACATTTCTTAGTACCATCACACACCCCCTGCCCTCTGACATTCTGATTCTCAATCATTACATAAAACAAAGTCACCAATAGCGGAGTTAGCTTAGCTCAATATCAGGGGGTGTTCCACCTGGTTAAATCATGAGCAGTACACTACAGCTAAAACGTATTTAAGCAGTCCAGCAAGAGAAAAGAAAGTTAAAAGCAGCCATTGCCAACATTTTCTAGAACAATCTAACTAATCCATTCATTTAGAATTACATTCTGGGGCAATGTTTTACCTAAATAGCAAGATAAAGTGTGGTAGCTATCCATTTTTAAGGAAACAGAATATAAGTGAAGTCAGAGAATGTCTGAAGGTGCCATTTTACATGTAGTTTATAGTGGATAAACGGTGCATCACTCCAGTACAATGGCTGCTTCTTCATCACGACTCACGATATTCCAGATTAACAGCATTATTGTAAATACAACATCCTTAGATTACACTTGAGTTCACAGTATTTCGGACAGACGTATCGTGTGTTTTAATAACTTACACTCCTCTATCAGCTGTAAGACTGATAAAAGGGGTTTTATGTAACCCTCCATCTGCTTTTTTATATTTTCAAAGTTTCGCACTTACTTGAAGAGTGTAAAATAGAAAATGTAAGCAGTGAGTCTGGCTTTTTAAAGCTTAGGCCAGCTGTCCTGAAGGTGCCACGCGACATGCTACCCAAAGTCACATGATTTGCCACAAGATGGTGAACATGTCAAGCACAAAAATAGCAGAAGAACACTCCACCTCCTACTGTGTCATAGGAATACAGAACCATTAATGCTGAATCAGACCCCCTCTTCTCCATCAGGATTATATTTAAATGCACGCAGTTTCTAACCACGTTTCCAGCACAAAACCACGATGAGCCTGAAGCCCTTCACAAAGCAGTGTAAGGCGTAAGCAGGGGACAGTCTGTACGAGATGCCGTCCCACCGCAGACAGACACTCACACAATCATAAACTACAGGAGCACAAGGCACACTCAGCTTGGGCTGGGAACTGAACCCATAACCGAGATGTGCCGCTATGATGCTGAGCACTGAGCTGGCACGTCACGCATTACATTTAAATACTGCATTTCATTCCCACAGGGGGACCAAGAGCACTCGAGCATTAAGAGAGAGAAGTAAAACAAACCTGAATGAAACCATAACATCATCAATGCTCAGCTAGTGCCAGAGAACAGCAGGTATCAGGGAAAGTGCCATCAGGTATAAACGATCACTTTGTACCAAAATGAAACTGAGAGGCAAGGCCCTGTTTACCAGAGTGGTATTTAAAGTCACACTGTTTCTGTAAGATGTAGCTTCTATATATATACATACATATACATATATATACATATAGAAGCTACATCTTATATAT
>JAAGVU020000093.1:394466-409687 GCA_011763525.2 Mormyrus iriodes | reverse complement strand
TATATATGCGCGCATATGCACACACACACACACACACACACACATATAATGAGCCAGTACATTTTATATTAACAGTGAAGAACCTTGTCATTCAGCACTAGCTTTCAAACCGGTCATGGAGCGAATCAGATCTCTGTCATACACACATCCACCCACCCCAGTTTAACACACCCCCACATAGAAGTCAGAGGTGAGGGTCAGCACGCTCAGTGACTCACCATGAAACCAGGCTAAAATGTTTGACTGAAACTGAAATGTGGATGGAAAACATTTCAAAGCCTTGGAGTGGCTGCCGCCCACATGGTCCCACATTGCTACTGGCAAACTCAAGGCCCTCTTGTTCATCCTTCTACTGTGCGTCACCCCCCCTCCCCCCCACCTCAGCCTTGTTCTCATTGTGCCGGTACACAGGAAGAAAGCTCAGTACAGGTTAAACACCTGACACTCATCCAACACTGCTCCTAACATCGCTCTGGCGGGCCGTGACTAGTGGGATGAACAGCGAGGAACAACATACGTGGTGTTACCCCACCACTTTCCAATTCATCCCCCCAATGCCAACACCGTGCCCCCTCCCCACACAAACAACCCTGGAAAGCACTCCCGTCACTGACGGGGACAATCAGTCAATGCTCCAGTCACAAATACAAAAACCCACAAACACTGCCAGCATAGTAATTTCAGCTACAATTGTCCCAACCGTCAACTTCAATTTCCGCTCCCCTCCAAGCATCAGTGGGCGCTGGATGGTGCCACAGTAACGACGACCACTTACCGGCTCTGAGTCATCTAACCCATACAGGTACATCCCAACATGGACGGCCAGCGGCGGGCACGGCAGCAAGCAGAGAGAAGGAAGTCAGAGCAGGGGACCAAGCCAGATGCAGAGACGGAAGAAAAGAGCTATTTCAAAACTAAAAAGGGCCCGCAACAGGTCTGTAATGTAAAAGAACATAGGAAAACAGCTCTGAGTCACTCGAGCTTCTCTGCAACAAAATGAGAAGGAAAGAAGATCGACAGTTTGCAAAATGCAGAAATAAGCACATCAAATACACAGAGGATTTGTCAGAGGGACGCCAAGTGGTGGAGCCATGTAGGAGATGCTCCAATTGCGTCCCACTGGTGAGGACAGCAAGAAGCGATCTGGGAAGCAGCCAACATGGCTTGGAAAGATGTCTCTCTTGCTCTCTCTTTCTCCCTCTCCCTCCCTCACTTGCTTTCTCTCTCTTCCTGTCTCTGTCTCTCGCTCTCTCTCTTTCTCTCTCTCACACACACATACACACTCTCTCTCTCTACATGTCAATGGGATCTGTCTCTAATTTAGCTGCTTGCTTCACTTCACAGCTCTTGTTGAAAATAGCTCCCTACCAGCTGACACCACCGCTACTCAGCCATTGGCTGGGGCTGGGTGAGAGACCCAGACAAGTGTGTCACAGTAACCAGTCCTAGTACAAACAGAAAAAAGTGTGTATATGGGGGGTGATATGGTACAGTGAAGAGGTGTCATGCAAATAAGATTCAGAGAGCTATGAGGGGCAAAGACAAACCCACAGTCCTCTAATACCAGTTAGAATCAAAATCCTTTGTGAGGTAGCTTGTTTTATTAAGAACTCATAAGCAATGGAGTATATGGAAAACTCTGCTTTCCACTCTTTGATAGCAGAACCAAAACTGATGGAATGCTGTCCAGCTCATTAAACAGTAGTGTTCACTTTGAGTCAATTTGACTCAATGTTGTCGGCTTCAGCGGAATATCCATGAGGAACTGCAATAGCACCTCTGAGGTCTCCTGTCTCATAAGCTCTGAGCTGAGATACTGACTGTAGGTTAGGGTTATCCAGTAAAGCCTCAGTAACCCTGGCCAGCTGCTAATACAGACAAGGCAAATAATGTCTGCCAGTGGGCCACCACGTGGTGGCAGAGCAGCAGGAATGGAATGCACCATGGAAGGAAGGAGCGTTTGCAACGGTTATATGTGACACTGTTAGCACCACTTTCATCAGCGCCGGCTGAAGCCCATGCCATGTGTGCCCTAGGTGCCCTGGGAGCATCACCAGCCCCTTGGATGGTGTGATGTGCACTGGTGGGGAGGGTGCTGGCGATTTGCCAGTCCTGATGGCAAGAGAGCCAGGAAAGATGGCTACCTCACTGCAAGGTTACCTATTATGCTTGTGGAACTGCGTGTTCATAACGAGGTGCCATTTCAGGCACCTTTACCTAAAGCACCCTATACTCAATTAACAACTGGAGCAATAGATGTTAAATACCTCGCTTCAGGGTACAAGGCACTGTCCCTGTTGGATATACATGCATGTCCTTTGCCACCATGCCATGGGAATAGCCGTGAGCTTGCATACATCAGCACCTGCCAGTCTCCGATCAGGAAAGATCACTAGATGCAATAGACCAAATTATAGATCCTGGCAGTCCGAAAAGCTACGAACCCATTATAAAATCTCTGGATCCTTTTAACAATTATACAAAGCATTCTGGCTCTTAGATTTACTTGTGGCCACATTGGTTTTATTTCCCGAATCACAAAGGAGACACACCCACCACACCACTCACTCTCCTGTGCGCTAGATGGAGCCTGCTCACTACGGCACTGCTAACAGTCAATCTGGAAATGATGCCCCCAAACACCAGTTTGTGGGCCCAGATGTTGCAATTGATCCCTTAAGGCATGAAATGCTGAGATGGTTATGGTCAGCTCAAAGATGGATAGATGCTGAATATAATGCAAATTACTGATAGCGATTGGCAGCAAAATGATTACCTTATCAAATATAAGAGCAATAGGTATTAGACTATCAAAATAAGCCACAGTCATTCACAGTTCACATGTAGGTGACATGATGATAATGTGTTATGACGGCACATAAATTAATAATTTATTTTTAATTATTGCATAAATTAGGGCTTATGAATGAATGAGGCCTGTTGTAAAATTTTTTAAATGTCTACTGGTTTTTAAAATCATATTCACAAAAACAGCTGAACAGTGACTGAGGGCGCATTTCCACCGCACCAAATACCGTACTTTTGGTACTTTCCCTTTTCCATTGACTACCGGTCAAGTACCAGTACCAAATGTTCCAGTACCAAAAAAGCCAAACCAGCTGGGGTACTTCTTTCGTACTTCGGTACTTTGGGGTGGGACTGAAACGTGACTGGTTATGCAAATAGCCTGAATCTAAAACACAATACGAACAGTGCCTTAAAAACAGTTAGGAACTCAGTTACAATCTGGTTGGAAGAACAGATTCAACAAAAGATCAAAATTGCATAACAAGAAATTTAAAAAGCATTTTGTTTAATATACTAGAAGAGCATGACTATAGCGGTTTGTCCTCGCAATGTGATTTTGTAGTAATAAATACTGGGGTATTTATAAAGCAAAAGGAGTTAATACCTTTCTCACAAACCCGTCTAGGAGTGATTTAAACAGCAAGGATGAAAATGATTATGATTGTCTTGGAGAGTGCAAAAGCAGCACGAGGTAAACTTTAAACTGATTTTTAAACATGTATTAGATAGTCTATAAAATGAATGATAATTAAAACTGCAAAGCTAGTTAAGGTTTTTTTTCTATGACAGAGTGAAAATGTTTTCGCAAAATTTAAACTCCATGTGATATAATGTCCGTAAAGAACTGAAAGTAAGACAAAGCCGGATCTTAATCTAGCTGACTAGTGATGTAAGAATTGCATCTGCAAAACATGCAATATTGGTATTAATATCGCACATCGTCCAGCCTTATAATATACTACAGCCATTTTTGGAATTCAGTACAAAATACCCGCCTTGCGTTGTGATGTCATTCAGCGCCGCTACCAGTTTTTATGCCAGTGGAAAATCAACAGTCTGAAGTACCGCACTTTTAGTACTTTCTTGAAGTACCAAAAGCACGGTACCTGGTCCTGTGGAAAAGCACTCTAAGTATATACTGTAAAGTGAACAAATCTGTATATCCAGTTTGAGGTCAGAAACTTTGGCTGTTTACTGTGCATCTTCCCCTCAGTTTAGCTTAATTAGTTCTAGGTGATTCATGTTTACTATGATTATTACCCTCATGTCCGGTGGTAAATGAATTTGTATGACAAGAAATGGGGGCTTTTAGAACGACAGCCCTGTCACCTGCTCAGCCCATCAAATCCCTACTCCTCACACACTGACCAACCTGCACAATTTATAAAAGTACTGGATGGATCGCCTGGAAATGTGAAAGCCAATGAATGCGTTTTTACCGAAATGCTCTGAGACATGTAACTCCAAAACTACGCCTATTTATTTATTGCACAATCCACTGACATGCCAATTTGCAAAATTTTTCCCCAGCAATAAGGTGGTTACTTGTATTTCCACCTGTATTTCTTTGTGTACGTCTTAATGTTCATGTCTTAAAGTGTCATTCATATTATATATATTTTTTATATTTCTGAAGTTTTATATTCTACCTATTACTCATTTATACTATGCCCAACACATTCCGTAACATAACTGTAAGAACTGTAACAAATACATTCATGGTATAAATGGAGTCCTGGAGGGGCCACGAGCAATTTTTCTTTTTTCTTGTGGGTGTGATGTATTAAATCTAACATTAAGTTAACATTATGGTTATTCGTATTGTTGTCTGAAGAAAACGTGTCTGCAAAGCCAGAAGTTGACAAAGTGCACAAATACTATAGGTTTTAAGGCAGTAAATATATGAACTTGTGCAAATGGCAAATAAATAATTTATAATTATCATGCTTGCCCAAATCTTTGTAATAATGCATGTCTCCCAGTCCAACTCGGTCTTATGCTGCGAGACCTGCCTCAAACAAAGTTTCAACCATATTTAAAGCAGAAATGAGGTGTTATAGCCATATAATTCTTAATACAGTGCATGGTAATAACCAATATATGCATACATCTCTGAGCTCATATCTTTATAAATATAATATGCAATATGTCTCCCATTCCAAATTTATTCTCTTTTACTTTTTATAATAGAGTAAAACTACGCTTCATGGTCATTTAGTTACCATTTACATATTTATGTATGGTAGTTTTTTTATATGAATTTACCTTTTTTGTTTTAATGAGCAGGCCACACAGCTCTGCTGTTCTACAATAAAAGTCAGAACACTGTCGTAGCAGGAAAGCACATCTATCGGTTTCAACCTCGGTGTGTCCCCTAAATGTCAGCTCCTGATGACCCTAGAATTAAATCACATTAATCAGCCTTTTCAGAATCTCATGGTTTTTCCTCAGTGTCTGGTTAACTGGAGACCACACCTTCATCAATGTAACTATCAACCCTCACTAGGGTTGTCACTTTCAATTTTAAGAAATATTGGAGGCCACCCACTCCTTTCTGGGTCCACCATGATCAAAGGGGGTGGGGGGGGTCGATTGCATGGCACAAAACTATGAGAAAAATTGTGTCCCATATTAGTTCAAAACTAGGCACAGCATTTTATTTTTCAATATGGGCTGATCATTTAATATACAGAACGAGTGCAAACTCTAATTTTCACATTACCCAAAAGACTTATTTACACGACTACATTGACATGTCACTTCTGTACAATATAAAAACCGAATAAAAAAATGAATGCATGTTCTTATTTAGTATATACATGGAATTAGTCACAATCAACAAGAACAGTATATACAAATCAACGTATTTTTAACTCTTATCTCTTTCACTTAAAGTATACCAATTCTTTGCCCACAAAACAATAAGGAGTACTGGCGAACAAGTGACTTTATCTTGCATGATGGCTGAACTCACATTCTGATTAGTTAAATGCAGTTAATTGTGCTCCTTCTCAGACACACGCACACCCAGAAACTCACACATGTTTGTATTCAGATCTTTGTGCTTTGTGAGGATGGTCCATTCATTTCTATGGCTATAACCCTAATCCCAACTATGACAACCTTAACCCCTACCCAGGTCTAACCTTAACCATAAGTAACCAAATAAAATAAAAGACTTTTGGCATTTTACATTTTTTAATTGCAGTCAGATTTTTATAAAACTGATTTTTCCCTTGTGGGGACCAAAAAATGGTCCCCACAACATCAAAATAACAGGTTTTTATCACATTGTGGAGACCAAATGTCCCCACAATGTAATATATACATAACTCCAGTGAGAAGCTTGGGGTTCTAGTGCAGGGTCAGGCTTTTTAGGTTCACCAGATCTGCACCTTTTCTTGCATGTGTCACCAATGACCAGAGGTGAACAGGTCCAGAAAGCAAAAATACAGCAAAAGACTTTGTTTCAACCAACCAGTTGAGACTGTGACTCTGTTACTCACATGGTTGGTTGAAACAAAATCTTGGGCTGGATTTTTACTTTCTGGACCTGAAATGTCCACCTGTGCCACTGACATGGACTAGGGCTAAGTGATACAATTAAAGTTCTTGAAAGGAAAACACAGCAGTATAACTAAAATATTGTTACAAGTCTACTTTATATACTCTTCCCACCTCTCCAATAAAAGATCCACAGAATATGTTGTGCTTAGATGGCAGATGGATTTCAAGTGCAGATTTTCATCCATGTAATGTTTTTATGAAGTGCTAATAAATTCCATCAAAAATCAAATACAATAAATAGAGTAATAATAACAAATAGAGTTATCCTGTTCACAAGATTAAGCCTGCTATCAACTCATCCATCTCATTGCTATTATTAAGTGTTATTACAATTTTAGTGTGATTTGTCACAAAATTTGAACAATTTCAAATTGTCTTCATCCATTTGATTTTTTGAAGCAGTAATATGATCCGTCAAATACCTTTTGACATCATATTCACAAGGTCAAATGTTGTCTCATTTCACCCTTCCCTTTGCGACCACTAAACGGTGCTGCTTCAATTTAGGGGCAATCGGTCTTAAAATTTATTCACTTCCAGTCCGACTTTGAAAAAGATATGATTTTTCAAGTTATCGTCTTTATGGGATCAAGTATCAAAACTGTCCCTTTTTTATCATCACTATTCAGGACTGCTTCAATTTTAGGGAGATCTGTCTCAAAATTTAGTCACCCTCAACACTGCAAAGTTTGAAAAAGATCCATCAAACAATTTCTGAGTTATTGTCTTAAAAAGCAAAGCATCTCTGGTAGTGGACCAGTCCCAAAACCACTGGCACTGTTCTACTGCCATCAAGACCCAAGCCGGGTCCACCTTTCTGCAGTGGAACAACAATACATCAACAATATATCTTGGGAGTTATTCAAGGTGCAGTTGGAAATGGTGGCACTCTACCACAGTTAGCCACCAGAGCTGATGGCAGTGCAGCTGAGTCTTGCATTGGATAGCAGGAACTAGCAGAGCACCTACGTTCCGGCAAGTCAGAATTGCCTAAAGGGGAAGAAATTAGGAGTTCTGGCAGCCAAGTTACCCTGCTTGGCGTGGCTTGCCTACCCCAACTACCCCCAAGCTTTCCAGAAAAATATGACCCTTCAAGCCTTCTTGTGATGTCTCATGCCAGAGCAACTGCAGCAACATGTCAACCTAGCTGCACTGAACACACTGTAGGCTGAATATATATTCTGAGGTATTACTCTGCCCCAATAGGACTGGCATACACCCCTGCTGTGCAAGTCAGCAGTACTGTGAGGATGAGCAAGAGGTAATGCAAGGGCTAAAGAAGCCACTGCAAGTTCTGTGGGCAGTGCCTGAAGAAGGGACACCAGGCACAGCATTGCACAGAACAATTCCCAAGCTATATGTGGACTCCAGAAGTCCGCCATCATCTCCTTTGTCTTGCTGAAATTGAGCTGCAGGTTATTCTTCCTGTACCACAAGACAAATACCCCATTTCCTCTAACATGGTGTCAGAGCCGGTGCCAGGTTTTTTCCCAATCTGTATTTGGTTCTGCGCGTTTGCACCACAAAAAAACTGGCCCTGGGTCAGAACAAACGGCTCCAGCACAGCACCACAGAAATCTGGTCTAAGGATTTGGAATCTTTATGTCAGCAGAAGTGGTACACATAGCTGGAAAATCAGGAAAATTCGATCAATAACTGATAGTTTTATCTCATATAAAAAAATAACTTTTAATTAAAATAACTTATAAATACTTAAAATCCAAAACAGATCAAAAGTCCAAAAACCGGAATTTGGGAAAAAATAATAAATTTGAGAAAAAATAAAATGGCTTTCATATGGACCTATACTTTACCATATTATGATCTGAACTGCCCAGGGGTGGCAGAAAGATGGGCATATAACAAGTCCAGGATGCTGCCTCCTCTTGGAGTGCAGTCCACAAACTGGTATAAGTTGGTGAGTGTGAAGGAGAGTGAACCATGACTGAAGTTGTGAGAAATAGCAATAAAAGTCCGGGAATGGGCAGTGGTGAGTGTGCTGAATGCAGAAGGCATTATCTCTGTAGTTACCACAGTGTCTGCTGAAGAAGGTCCGTATATGGCCAAAATGATGGCCTGCATAAACTCCTGCAGCATGTAATACTGCCACAGTCTTGCAGTTCCACATTCGGACCACAAACCTGTGCTTTTACTATAACACGCACCATTTCTCATTGACAAAGACTGGAGTTCCACCTCCCTTCTTTTCTCACTTTCCTCCTCCTTTCACTCTTGTGTCTGTCTGCACAAACAAGGTTAAATACAGCACATCAGTTAAATGCAAGGAATCAGGAGTTTCAGCTCTCAACCAGGTTTCCTTGAAGTACAGGAAGGCTACAGTGTTTGTACTTGCATGGTTCCTGGTCAGTGCAGAGAGCCTGTCCGTGTCATTAGCCAGCAACCTTATGCTGCCCATGATGTTAGAAGGCAGGTATGGTTTGTGCCTTCTCCCTTGGTTTCAAAGCCAAGCTCCATCCCCCATGGTGCTGCACCAGCTCCATCAGCAACTTCGCCAGCACCGCTTCTTCAGTGGGGGCAGAGAAGACAGAGCCAGCAGGTTCTCTCACATATAGGTGAACGGCAATCTCTCCTCACATGTTCTGCCGTAGGTGACTCACAGCATACCAACAGCTATCAAAAGCAGGCGAACATTCCTGCTCCACGCTATGATAGTCGTATTATAGTATTTAAAAAATTTTCAAAGAAAAATGCAACCTTACAGTACATAAAGAACAAAGAAAACAAACATAGATATAGGAGCTGCTGCAGAAGATGAATGTTCAGGACAGCACCAGCAGAAGCATTTCAACATTTCAATATTTCCCTGAACAAAGTAGTCATCGCCAAATGCTTCAAGAATCCCACCATCATACAGTACCTGTGCCAATAAAGTCAACGGTCACCCGCCCCATCGGACTCACACGCTGGTCATCATGAAGTGCTTTGAAAGGCTAGTCATGGAGCACACGAAAACTGCACCTCCAACCTCACATGTCCCCCCTCCAGTGCACCTATTGTCCCAACTGTTCCACTGACAATGCTATGTTATATTGCATCCTTTCATGCAAATTTACTTCAAAGAAGTATTGAAATGAAGTTCATTAATTCCAAGAATACAAAAATCAATATGGTGTGGGATGCCTTTCTTGCCATACTGAATTGTCCTGCAGTATTATACAACAATACGCTGGACTGTGTTGCACTGTAACGGATTACACATTACAGTTATTTATTATAGGGTGACAGAGTGGGAGGAGTCACTGGGTTCACCTGCAACCAATCGCCATCCTCAGTTCACAGTGCCCTTTACAGTGAGGACTGTCCAAGAGTCCAAGAGCTACAAGGAGCTATTCAGACAGCATAGGCACTCATTACTGAAACGACAACTCTGTGAAGGCCTGCACGTCAGCAAATACCCATAATCCGTTTACAGAAATGATGGCCTGAGAAAAGGTATTTCTAACATGAAATTTTATGTTTTACTTGTTTCAGCTTTCATCATTTGGCAGTGGATCAGAAGCCTGTGCCACTGATGCACTTCAGTATATGTGTAGTATGAGCATCACGGCACTGAAACCAGACTTGAGGAAACTGCCTTTTATAAATAAAAAGTCCAGGCCGTTCTTGAGTTATTTTTGAGATAAAATGTCACATTATTTGTATTTCAGCACTACAATAACATTTTTAAATGAATTGCTATGAATGGTTTGATCAAGTTTAAACTTTAAATATCCAAACAAACAGGATTCCGTTTTCATACCCCAGTGATCTTGGAGCCTATGCCAGTAAGCACAGAGTACAAAGCATGGGACGCCCTAGAAAGGCAGTCCATGGCAGGGCACACACACACACTCACACACACACACACACACACTCATGGCAATTTAAAGACACCAGTCTTAATGCCTCACATACCTTTAAGCTACAGGAAGACGCTTGTGTGCCAACACATATGGGGTGTAGGATCCAAACCCCCAAATCCAGCTACTGACTAAGCTGCCATAACTCTATAATCCTCGCTACTGTCTATTCATGCCATATCAATTTCAGCATAAATCATTTGTCTTATTTATTCACAACAAGAAAGTTCCATCTATATTATTAAGGAAATTTCTCAGCAAATCTGTACCAAGCTAAGGGAGGTCCAGATCGGCTGCTGTGCTGGTGAATATGCTTGGCCATATTGCCAATGCTGCCTGAGCCGTGCCATACCAGACACTTACGTAATCTGCATACGGCGCCTGTTTCGTCTGCCACCCTTTAATGGAAATCCCGGTCGTTTCCAACAGGTGGCGTGAATGTTTTTTTTTTTTTTGCCTCTCTCAACATTTTATATTCTTCACTTCAGCCTGTAAGGCCTCTCAGGCCGGGAGGGAAACCTTACAAACCACACAAGATGATCTGCATCTCTGCTCTCTGCCAGTCAACGCGGCCTGACCCTCACAGAAAAGAACCCCTGAGCCTGTCACTCGGTGAGGCAGTGTAAAGCATCAGGGCTAGCCCCACACCTCCTTCCCAGCCAACAGACTGAACATCAGCTTAATGGGATCTGCCCTGTCTCACAGCTTGCAGATCACCCCCAGTCTGAGAACCAAAAGACTACAGTCAAACAAAGCAAAAAATTCTGTCACGAAAACAAAACATACTGCTCCAGGTAAAGTGAAACCAGACTGAAAAGAAACAGCAGGGTTATCGATAGATTAAACTATAAGTACAGCAAAAGCATCCTGTGAGATAACTGAAATGTCCAGACTATTATAATATATATTAATAACAAACATTACAGGATTATATGATTATAATGTATTATCATATAATATTTGTTACTGTATATTAAAGCTGCTAGGGTATGTTAGGAAGTTATGGTAAACTTACATGCTGTCTATGAATGCTCTACGAATGCATTATAAAGGCATTATGAAGGTGCAGTTAATGTAAAGCATTACCAAAAACCTTATCTTTAACTTTCACATAATATGGCTGGCTGAATAAATTAAATAGGTGCGTGGTGCGTCTCGTACAGCTTTTCTTGACAGGAGACTCACCTGAGGAGCACTGCACACACTGCTATTCTGTGGTGTGGCACTGCGATCTCTAATCTTCTGCACAACCAGAAAACTAACGTATGGTGAGCGAGCATACAGATACCCCTAGTCCTGGCTGGCAGAAGAGCTTCTCTGTGTGCTAATGTAATGCTGGGTAACCAGACGTGCCCAGTCTGCAAAAGATGATCTGTGATATTAAATACAAATAACCATCATGATAAAATAAATTCTAAAGAGCCCACATGGGGATTTAAAGTATGTAGGACCTCAGTCCTGTAGGGGACTGTACCTCAACAAACCGAGAGATAAAACAAGTGTAAACCAATACATATGGCTGCTCCCTTAGTCACATTTTCCTTGCTATATACTTGTAAGAAAGAAGTCTTTCCTTCCCCTCTACCCTGGTAAATGCAGCCAGACCCTGATTCCTGTTGTAGCCCTTCAGGGACCGTATTCCCTCTTTCCATCCCAAAGTCATGTGGTTCTGTTTCCACAGAGAGAAAATCTCACACTCACTGCAAAGGAAACACAGTGATTAAAAACACCCATTATTTTCAGAATTATCTAGAATGCTACATTCTGAAATCATTTCAACATACATAAACTTCTTTGGTTAAAATAGCTTTGGTTTTAAAAATTAACATAAGTTAAATAGTCTAAAATGGCTAAGTGGATTGACACCTCTAAACTAGACTGAGATTATTTACACAGTTTGGTGCTAGTACTGCAGGTTATTAACCACTGCGAGACATCCAAAGCAGCCCTTCTGAGCTGTCGGCCTTCATAAATACTGGTTAGATGGTGTGCCTTTACTACGGCTTCAAGTGATGTTGCGCTGAGAAAACAGAAGAGAAAAAAAGACAGCACAAAACCAGAGTCACCAAAACTACTAGTCTGCTGGCTTTCCTTTAAGGGTGAAAACCCGTCACACTGACTTTCTAGTTTTTTTTATATGTAATTGTGCCACCACTGATCTAAGTACTACCCCAGGAGGAACCCCGCGTGAACACAAGGAGGACACGGCGACTTTGCACACATAACGAACCCATGACCCTGCAGCAGGGGGCTTACAGGGCTAAGCACCAAGCCACGCCGCCAGGCAGCTGGTGTTAACACATCATAAGATTTGTACAAATTAAAAATTAAGTTGTTCGCGTTATTTGACACAATCGAAACCTGACATGGCAATAACTTAATTAATAATGTGGCTGAATTCACAAGAAGGACAATAAAGGTTAATGCTAATGCTAATTGTAATCTACAGTTAGAGAATGGTCACCCAGCTGTGTGCCCCTGGAGGGTGGGGCTCAGCAATTGGCACAGACTTCCTACATAATGGGGAGCCGGGGAGCGGGGGGTGGGGGGGTGGTACAGTTCTGGATGTGCCACCTGCCATGGCAGATGCATGGTACCAGGTAGTTCACTCCATGGCAGCATGCTGGCCAGGGGTCAACCTAGGGCTTGCCCAGTATGCGGTGACCCTGCAGCACTGCACTGGCACAATTCACTGCCCTGACGTAGTGGATAAAGACAGTGCTTGCAAATTCAGGGTGCCCCGCTACATGCTGATGTACACTGTCCCATATCAAAAAGAATCAGCAGTGAGTGTGGTTGCGTGTGGGGGAAAGAGAGTTGTGTGTGAATGTGTTGATGTGTGTGCGTGTGAGTGTGTCTGTGTTTCTGTGTGTGTGTTCTTGTGGATTTTGGGGCAGGGAGCAAGTTGCCATCATCAATCTGCAACAGGTCCCCCATGCCATCAGCTACTTTTTCCCTAACCTGTGCGGCACCACAATATGACAGCATTTAAATCCATCTCCTGTAGAGATTGTTTTGTTTGTGGAACTCTGAGTGGAGAAGCAAGTAATTCAGTTAAAGAAGGAATATAAATCGAGAACGATGGCAATAAACCAAATGGTCACCTATCTATGCAGAGCTGGGAAAATGTGGAAACACATGTCTTCAAAAAGCAGCTTTGCATTAAAGTACTCAGTACTGCAAGTGGATGTTCAATTGTTTAAGTAAGATCCATAACAATATTTTACATTATAGTGTTAATTACACACACAGCCTTATCTCGGGGGGATAAAATGGCTTACAGTTTGAATTTTGTGAACGATCCAGTATGACGTTCTGGTAGTATGATGTTCTTGAAGTGATCGCATTACATTCCTGAATCGTTATTATTTGTGACATTGCACAATATTTGCACTATTATCTGTTGCTATGCATGTATATTGTCCATATCTATACCATATTTATTCTTCGAGATACATCCATATCTCTATATCCATATTTATTTTTCCTATTCATATTTATATTCATATTCATACTAATATTTATTCTACCTAAGTGTTTGTCCTATGTCTTGTTACCCTGTGCTCAATTACCCAGTCTGCAGGAAACAGGCTAGTAAGCATCTCATTGTACTCAGTACTTGTACTAGTACCAGTGACAATAAACATTTTGAGATTCTGAGATTTGATGAGCCACTGAAAGTCAAAATGATTAACTGTTTATTCAAAGGTACAATAGCAACAACGCTGAATAGCAGTCTATTAATCAACAGGCTAGTATCAGTAACATACGCGGCTTAAAGCGGTCTGTCCATCTACAGTTACTGTTTGCGTCACTGTTCCTGTTTACATTACTGTCCATCTGTCCCTTGATGTCCCTCTGTCTGTTAGCATCACTCTGTGCCTTGGTGTCCTTCTGTCTGTGTCACTCTGTCCATTGATGTCCCTCTGTCTGCTTGTGTTAGTCTGTCCATTGATGTCCCTCTGTCCTTTGATGACCCTCTGTCTGTTTGTATCACTCTGTCCTTTAGTGTCCCTCTGTCCTGTATCACAGTTTGTTAGTCCCTCATGCTGACCTGCAGCAGGGAAATCAGGCACATCCAAGCCAGTCTTTTGCTAACATGGTACGTAGGACTATTCATTTTTTAAAACGGGCACAAGCTGAAACATAAAATTACAAATACAGTGGACAGAAAGTACAGGCATTGTCTACACACGTAAATACACTAGCGTAAGTCACATTAAACACACCAGGTGACATTTAATAGCTGAAGATGGAAAGAACCTTTTAAATCTCATTTCAGAATACCAGTTATGAAGAAATTTTTAAATCCTAATTTAAAAAATGGTGTGAAATTAAAAGACAAAGGTTATTAAAAGGAAATGGGTTTGTGGTATTGATAAAATATATGAAGCACACACATATAACGGCCTTCATGCCCAAACGTATGGTGGGGCCAGTGAGTTAGTTAGCCAAAACCCTGTAACACAATAAGCTGGCAGTAAGAAGAACTGGAGAGTTACAAACTAGCGACATGGATCATCTAAAAACGAAGATACTGCAGTCAGACGAAACTGAGGGGGGGATAAACTGAACATAAACGTTCACCACCGCCAACTGAACTGGACCCAAACAGGCAGGCATGCACAGTGCTGCATGTAAGATGGAAATAACCCCCCAACCCCAGCATAAAGGCCCAGTGGTCCGGCTTACCACAGTGACCACATGCTTCTCCATTGCTCAGGTCCTGCATTCGACGCTCTACAACATGGCACAGAATGCTGGCGGATGGAGCAGCCAGCTCAGGTCAAGGTGTGTGTGGAAGAGGTGCCCTCGAAGGGTCGCGTTTGTGCGAGCGTCTGTATGTGTGTGTGAGAGAGGAGGCAGTCAACAGAGCGAGTCCCAGTGCGCAAGAAAACGAATGAGTCCAAACCCAGAACCTCCGAATCCAGACCAGAGGGAGAACGGGAGAGGGTAATGGGGGGATGGGGGGTGGGGGGTGGGAGG
>JAAGVU020000093.1:340395-361233 GCA_011763525.2 Mormyrus iriodes | reverse complement strand
AGTTCTCCCCAAACGAGCTTGATGGGCCGAATGGCCTCCTCTCGTTTGTACATTTCTTATGTTCTTATGTTCTTATAAGAATGAAATTGAAATTGAAAATGTGCACCTCCCAACTGCTTAGCTTATACCAGGTCAGAACATGTCATTTTCAATGTTTTCATTTTTGTCTTAGTGATATTGAGGATTAATGAATGATCTGTGCAGTGTAATGATCTTTAAGGTTGCAGCTCATGGACTTAATTGATTAATGCAACTACTTGCAATGAAATCCTGAATTTAAGTACCAAGAGCTTAATTTTCACACTGCTTTTATAGAGATGGTTTTCAAGTTATTACATCGAAATCCAGAGATGCTGTAAACTGGGATTTTAGCACAGTTTGTGTCTGTGAAGGAGCTGTCAGCTTGCTTCTGATGAAGAGATTTTTTTGGTGCTCTCATAGAAACCAGCTGGAGCAGATTACTTTGACGTTTTGAGGGAATGACAAGGGGATCGAGGGTAAGGGAGCAAAGTTTCTAATGTACCTGTAAGGGGTGGTTGTGACAATATTGTCACATGCTGGTGAAGATTATTATCTTTACAGGAAGCACATGTAAGATCATTTCAAATATCTGGGTTTTGGTGTTATTTGATAGGCAGTATAAGCGAACATGTTTGCTCAAAAGACATTGGATACGTAGTCAGTAGACTGACTGGTACATCGAATTGGGTATGATGACTCCAAGTCATCAATTAGCTCACTTCTTAGCAGCTGTACATTGGCAAGTACTGCCTTATTACATTCCAACAAATTGCACATAATTGACTTTTTCTGATCAGGACAATACTTACTGGTAACATAGCCCTGTTTCTGTGGTAAGATACACAGTGCTTTTGTGTGACAGCAATTAACCAACCTAAGATTTTTGTTGCATACTGTTATATCTGTGGTAAAAACAAAAATGGATATTGAACCTGCAGGAAGTTTGTCTACCTCAATTTATTTAAACTATTTTCATAACATAACAGAGATGCTCATTGCCATCTAGTACACATTCATTTTAATACACTATATGGACAAAAGTATTGGGACATCTAACCATTACGCCAACAAGAACTTTTATGAAATCCCATTCTAAGTCCATTTGCATCAATATGGAGTTGGTTCCCCCTTTGCAGCTGTAACAGCTGCCACTCTTCTAAGGCTTTCCACAAGATTGTGGATTGTGCTGTCGGAATTTTTGCCTATTCATCCAGATGAACATTTGTGAGGTCAGGCACTGATGTGGGCCATGAAGGCTTGACTCTGCTCAGCCATGGAAGCCCATTCCATGAAGCTCCCAGCACAGTTTTCATGCTAAGGTTAATGTGCCTCAGCACTTGGCACCCCCATTCTATTACTTTATGTGGTTTGCAACTTCGTGGCTGATTTTCTGTTGTTCCTAAATGCTTCTACTTTGCAATAATACCACTTACAGTTGTACAATTCTAGCAGGGAAGAAATTTCACAAACTGACTTATTGCAAAGGTGGCATCCTATGACAGTAACACACTTGAATTCACTGAGCTATTCAGAATGACCCATTCTTTCACAAATGTTTGTAAACCTGACTGCATGGCTAGGTGCTTAATATTAAACACCTGTGGCAATGGGTCAGAATGAAACACCTGAATTCAAAGATTAAGTGGTGTATCCCAATACTTTTGTCCGTGCAGTGTATCAATTCCCATAATGCAAACTATTGTAGCTCACCAAGCTGAAATACACATCCAACTTTGTTATTCCCCTGCCGATTTAATACACAAGCTTCACCTTTGGCATCCCCCCCCCCCCCCCGAAACTTCAACATCCAAATAGTCCTAGTTGTGGGGGGGGTGGGCTCACAAGTGGTTTGCTAATTCAACACCCACTCAGAAAATGCTGTCCTGGCAATTGCTCATCTTCCCTTTTCCAGGATTTGCCAAGGCCCCTGTCACAAAGACGTTGGCACAGGTCATCGTGATCAGCAGGACCTGCTGCAAAGTTAGCATGGCCCTTATTAACCTATTTGAAGTAATAGCCTGTAATCTTCTGGCTTATTAACCATAAAATGGCTGTTTTGATGTGCATGGTATTATATGTCGTCAAAAACACACCCTTGTCAAAAGGTGCACTGTGTACAACTATCAATGTGTCTCTGTGTGAGAGCATTGCAAAGGCATTGGTAAGTGCTCCAGGCACTCCAACAAAATAAATCTCATGATATATATATAGGAAAATGTTCACATTCATTTGAGATCCAACCAAAGGCAATGAATGAAATCCTTTGTGAACATCCCTCACCCCCACAAACACCCAATTTCTGAGGCAACCACTGAATCGTACTGCAGTAGGGGCCCTTCTCTTAGCTGCAGAGGTGTCCAAGACGCTTTTTTGTGCCGCATAAGAAGCCGACCGACTATTTATAGATGCCTACCCTCAGACAGAATGGCTGGCTGCTGTCAATCAGCACATACACTTGACACAGAAAAGACAGTCTTAAAATAGCCTTAAAGAAAGTAATATCCTAGGTAATACATGTCCTAATATTGATGAACAGATGAATGGAGTGAGGGGGGATGTCATGTGACTCTTCATCCCCTGTCTGCAATGTGGCTGCCCAATTTCTTCTACTAAAGTTCTGTTTTTCAAAGACGTATTTTTAAAATTGGACAGCCATTTTATTTTGCAAAATCATTTTTCATAGGTTTGGGTATTCTGAATTACAATGAGGGTCAAAGAATGTTAGAGAATATTCCTGGATCAATTTTTTGTAGGGGAAATATTTGTTTCTGGTGAGGTTGTACAGAGCTCCTAAGGAGGCATGACAGGGAAAATAATTAATGGAAGAAACAAAAGTTTTCAAGCACTTTTGTGAGCGCTTTGCAACAAACCAGCTTGTGAATGGCCAGTGATAATTAAACCTGATATGTACATTAAGAATTCATTTACATTTAACTCATTCATCTGATTCTTTTATCCGAAGCAACTTACAACAAAGGGAAAGATCACAATTAATGTGTATTTCTTAGGATTTTACCCGACAATCCTTGCACAATGCTTTTCTCGTTGAGCCACATAATAACACACAGATTCAGTAATGTTTAGTTCTTAAAAATATTGTTTTGGGTTAATATTTGCAGTCATACTGGAAATAGGGTGCATATAAATTCTTACATAATCCACATAGTAATGTATTCATAGCAGTAAGAATCCACTGGTAACTGGGCAGCAAGTAATACATACGTCCCCTTCAGAGGATTTCAGTTTCTTTTTTCGGGAAATCTTAAAATCTATTTGCACAGGGCAACCTTGCTTGGTTTAAAAAAACCTAAAAATTGCTAAATCTCAAAATAGCAGGCTGGTGTTTTATATCCCTGTTTTGTGATAGTCAAATTTCTGCCTTGTGAAATCTACATGAGTGAGAATAATAGACTTGGAAAATGTACACTATACAATTTAGAATGTAATGTAATATCTATTGTTTATAACTCATGAAGGAAACATATCATTGAAAACTTCATTTATTACGACAGTCAGAACCTACATATAAGCCCTGCTCTTGTTCTTTGCAATCATAAAACTTATATTTCATGCAGGTCTCAGACTCATTTGTCTTGGGACAGGCCTTGGGACTATTTTCTTCCTCTTGTTGACACTCCTGGCTGAAAGTGTGACTAGATTCCTGTGCTAAATATCATTGACAGCAGGCATAGCTGATAATGATCTTGGAAGGTGTCCCCTTCCCTCAAAGTGAGGTTCACCGTAAGCTTCGTCCAGCTTCGGTTCATTTTTTCACTATTCCCCTCCTTTATATTTCAGCAAATCAAACAGCTTTATTGGCACTCACATCAATGATATTTTATAATAATTACACAATATTGATTCCCCATGCAAAATCCTCTTTTTGCCTATCCCATCTTCTCTCCATGATACACATGTAGGTGAGGGCAAGCTTGGCAGTGAAGGGCAGCCACCTGCAGCGGCACCCATGGAGCTGGTGGTTAAGGACCATGCTCAAGGGCCCACAGACATCTGGCTATTCTGCTGAAGCCGGGCTCAAACCAGCAACCATCCACTTACAGGCACAGAGGCTTAGACTGCTGAGCCACAAACTACATGTCATAAAAGAGGATAAGAAACCAACAGGCAGTTATGTGCTGATGGCAGTAAGTTACTGCAATCTTGGTCATCAACACTTCTCTTTGTAGTATTGTTGTGTAAGACAATCTGTGGCTTTCAGTCCTCTCTGATGCTCAGGGCTACAGCCTTATGAATAGCACTCATCACAGAATAACTGTAAACGCATCCGTTTCTTCTTCCCTTTGAAAAGGAGATGAGAATGGTTGGGTGCCACCTGCATGATTTAACATAATGCTTATTTGTACACAACTGTGAACAACACACCTGATAGGTGACTGAAGATGTCAAATTCTAAATGGGGTCAAATTGACTCCAAACATAATAGGTGAACAAAACGATCACTGTAGGGATTAGTTCAACTAGTGATTCACTCATTCAGTGAACTAGATTATACCATTTGAGCACAAAGATATCCTCTTTCGCCTCTCAATGGTATACTGATGTTCAGACGTCTGAAAGCGTTACATGACTTATAATAATATAATTTAACATTATCGTGACACATACATGTATGGTCATTTGAAGTAACAAAAATAAATGGAAACATAAAACATAAAAAACATAAAAAGGACCCCCGGGAGGAAAAATATCCAGGATGGACGTGTTGGAAGTTAACTCAAGAAAGCAATTTACACAATAGTAGCACGCTCTCCGTCTCCAGCGACCGAACAACATATGGACCAGAGTCGGACTTGGTAGACAGAGCCGAGCAATCTTATTGGCTGATAAAGTCGGCCTTTTTAGCCTACTCACCCTATTGGTTGTTTAACAAACCGAGCTGGTCTTTCCCACCAGTCCCTCCACTACAGGCTGAATCAGCGGGAGGGAGCCGTGTCGCCTGTGTTGGAGACGGAGCGACGGGCTTAAAAGCTACGATTTATGGTACTGCGGAGTCAGAGGCGTGGAGGAACGCGACGGGAATTTGGGAGCGACATAAGTCGCAGATTGTAGGATTTCTATCGTAACTCAGGAATGTCACGCGACAAACAAGACGGAGGACAGATCCATAAAAACGAAGAAAAAAATAAAGAGAAGAGAAAGCCGCTAATTCAAGAAAATAAACGATAAATTGACTTATTCCCGTGAATGAGAAGCAAGAAGTTCAGCGACTCAAAACGGGCGAGCATATGAAAATGTCTTATTACTGAGAAAATGCCGAGATGCTCGGTGCCTGTTAGAAAAATGCAAGCAAGTAAGAAAGAGAAAAAGAAGAAAGAAATAAGACAAAGTAGGTTAAAGAGCCGTTGGGGGCAGGGAGAGGCGTATAATAGTTGAGCAAAGACTACTAGGGAGGTGAGAAGCGGCAGCTGAAGTGCGGGTGGGGCCATAGAGATGTCAGCACTGCTGCAGAAGCTTATTATAGTTCTGATCTCCGCTACCTTCCTAATAGTGTTTATCTGGTGCTGCACAAATCAAAGGTGAGTCTCGCTACCAAACAGCACTATATGTATACGTACATACTGCAGTGTACAGTTTCTTGTGAACGCCTGCAGTTTGTGACCCAGTTTGGGGTACGTCAGATGATAGCAAAAGATGATTATCATCCCTTGGCACGAACTTCCGGAGTGGTGGAAGATAGTGAGCATCATGGCCTACACTGAAAGATGGTGATGATTTGGCTGAAACAAAACCTTAGCAGTTAAACAACCCGTAGATAATTAATGTTTGCTTCTGTCAATGGTGTGCTATGTTTGACATTTGTGAAATGAAATACTGCTTTATTTTGTCATTTGCTCAAGAACGGGTACAGGTATATTGGAATTCTTTAGTTTTCAAATATAGGCCTATAATCTTGCTATTTGAGAAAATCTAAGCATCGGGGTCACTGGGATCTTGCAAAAAGAGAGTTTGTGGGCTGTTTTAAAGCTACACCAACACCAATTGCAATCACTTCTTGGACTAAAGCTTTTGTCAGTCTGTGAACTTTATGTTGTTATGAGCCTTTTCCACCTGCAGCAATTTGGAGACTGTTCTTTTCGGCACATGGACATGTTGTAGGATCCCTTGAGCTGTGGGATCAGTTGCTAATTCGTATCTGTTTACAGATTGTTTCCTCAAAAATGCAAGAATAACCTACCTGCATATATAATGGATTATAATGAATATTGAAGATTTTGAAATCACTGCTGCTCCAGGGTTAGGGCTTCTGTTCTTTCCTCTGTGCGTGGAGTTGGCATGTTCTCCCTGTGACCCCGGGGTCCCACCTGCTGTCCAAAGATATGCAGTTAGACTAAATGAAATCCCTAAATTGCCTTTAGTGTGTGCTTGTGTATGTGTATGTGCTCTGGGATGGACAGGCACCCTGCCCAGGATGCACCCCACTGTCTTTTCTTGGCTTCCGGCCCGCCATAACCCCATGGCCCTAAGCCCCTCATGATCATGAGAAACAGCTAAAAGATGGATGGTATTTTTAGAGTGATATTTTTGAAATGTAGCTTCAGTTTCAAGTTATAGAAATTGTTGTCTTCAACAGACAACCAAGCAACTCCAGCCCTTCTCGGAAGCAATGGGGCTCAAAACCAGATGGCATATGCAAGGAATGCAGGTGAGAATTAATCTGTTTGCTATGTATTAGATTAGACTCTAAGCTTATGTGTATTTAACATGTTTGTAAAGCACATATAATAAAAATACATATAAAGTGTCAGACACTTTAAAATAATAATAAAATTGGTTATATGTTGATAATTTCTCGACATGTGTAGTATTAAATGATGTTTTTGTGGATTAGCAGGTTATTCTGTGGGTTACTTGGGAGGTCATTAAGCAGTGGAAGTAGTCTGTAATACGTGAGATGCCATGTGAGAAGTTTAATGCACATAAAAAATACTTTTCAACTCTTCAAAATATCTATGCAAAAACTTTTTCCATAGGAAAAAAACATTTCTTTCAGACAATAGAAGTAGTTAATTTCTGTCTGAAATGTACAGTGGACTGGTCACTTTAACATCCGAATCTGTTACTAAGTTTTTTTTTCTTCTTCTTGATACAGCTGTCTGCTGTCTGTCTTTTATTCAATAGTAGTTAATAAGCATAATTTGTTCACACATATTTCATCACAATTCAGTTACACAACAGAGATGTCCATGGGGCGATACCTGATGGCTGTCAGTATGCTGACAGAACTTGGCAGGTTTTCAGTAGACTGTTCACAAAACCTTGTTAAACAGTTTCTCTTAAGAGTTTTTCTCAAGATGTCAGTACATTCTCAGGCATTTAAAGGGTATCTTTACATGTGAATTTTACTCCACTTCTGGGTAATGTCTCTGAAAACATGTTTCAGCTTTAATGTTGCATGAAGTGTAACTATAGGTTTGACCTGGACCCTTCAGGTCTGTATTGCAGTTAACGATGGAGCTGTGCAGTGTTGACTGAGCGATTATCTCAAGCTGTAACAAACAAACACAGAATATCAGTTGTGACATCAGCCACCATGGGATTCATTCCAAATACTTTTAACGATAATGTTTATTATTTATGTGCAGGACTGTACCTAGTTGCACATTTCTAAGGGAGATGCAGTGCCCTCCATAATGTTTAGGACAAAGACAAATATACTTTTGATTTGGCTCTGTACTCCACGGTTTTAGATTTGTAACCAAACAATTCATTTGTAAAATGCACATTCTCAGATTTTATTTTTATATCTTTTGGTTTCACCATGTAGTTTTGCATTACGCATATATTTCAGGGCACCACAATGGTTGGGATATATGGATTCACAGGTAATTTGAATACTCTGGCGTGTTTAATTGCTTTGTTAGTGTAAATATGAGAGCTTTCGGCATCTAGTTTTTATTCTGGGCTTTTGATAAACTTTGGAGTTTGTTATTGCCATTTGTGGATTTGTCAGTGCCTACTGTCCACAGAAGATTTAATGCACAGAAATACAGAGGCTGCACTGCAAGCTGCAAAGTACTGGTTAGCCTCAAGAACTAAGATTAACTTGTACCACATTGATGGCAAGAACAAAGTATTGAGGCAGAAAAAAATTTCCCAAGGTGATGGGGCACCTATCTTCACTGATGTACCTTCTGATGACAGTTGCAAAGTGAATACTGCGGTAACACTTTAAACATCGGTAACCCTTTATTTTTAGTAATTTATAAATGCATTCATAAAGCTTTATAATGCATTCATAAAGCATTATAAACATGGCTATAAATATTTATAAAAAGGTGTAACACATTATAGGCATGTTTATTATACATGAAAATAATATGTTGGAAAAAACATGTCTGGATGCATTTTGCATACCTTAATACTCAAGGGCACTTTTCCACTGCACCAGGTACCGTACTTTTGGTACTTCAGGAAAGTACAAAAATATGGTACTTCAAAGTGTTGTTTTTCCACTGGTGTAAAAATTGATACCAGCTCTGAATGACATCACGATGTGAGGTGTATTGTGTATTGAATTTGAAGAATGGCTGTAATGTATAATAGGGCTGGACAAAGTGTGATATTAAAACCAACATTGCATGTCATGCACATGCAATTCTTACATCTTTAGTCAGCTAGACTGACAATAGGCTTTTTCTTGCTTTCGATTTGGTACGGACATTATAGCGCAGGGGAAAAAGTACTTCAAGTTTTGCCATTTTAATGGTTATTCCTTTTCAGGATTATCTAGTATATGTGTAAAAATCAGTGTAAAGTTTACTGCCACTGCTTTTGCATGAGCAGATACCTCCAAATTCCAGCAGCAGGCATGAAAATCTAACTTCCAATATCTTTACTATGCAAGGACAGCACAGATTAGCTATAGCAATGAAATGCTTTTTATCTGATTTTATGCACAGGAGGTATGTATGCAATACACAGTATATTACAATTTTACATAGTTCACTTTGTTGTTGTAATAATCTTGACATTACATAAAAGATATTCCAGTATTGATGGAGGATCTATGTCGGCATGGCCTACTTCATACACCAGGCTGAGAGACCAGTAGCCTGCCACAGTTGGAAATGGAAGCGCAGTTAGTGAGCTGGCACCCCCAACAGGCTTAACAACCTAATTTGACTCCCTGGCCAACAAACTGCACCACCCAGGGCTCTTCACCCTGCTGACTCTTGACTACTGCAAAATACAGCTCAAACACCGTGATCAAGTTAGCTGATCAATTGACAGCAGTCAGCTTGCAGATTTGATATGGAGCAGCTCACAGAATGGTGTAATGGCAATTGTACATCTCTCAATGTGAACAAAATGAAAGAGATTATGGTTGACTTCGGGAAGGCCCATGTTATCCAGCCCTACTATACTTCATGGGATCTGTTGCACAGAAAGCCAGAGACACCAAATTTCTTTGTGGCACTTGGTGGATGACCTCACCAGGGCTCTCAACTCCACTCTAATCAATAAGATGTTTTACTTCCTGCAGTGGCTAGGGAATGCAAGACCTCATCACTTTCTACAGAAGCACCACCGAGAGAGAGTGTTCTAACAAACTGCATCACTCTCTGGTTTTGAATGCTTGTGGGAGTTTATTACATAATAATATTCTGAGCACAGAACAAAAAATTAATGGTTCAGTGAGATAACCAGTCAAATTGTATAGAAGGTTAACGATACAGATGTCTTGGTTCCACCTCCTCTACTTGCTTAATCAAATTCACATCCTGTACAATCTGATTGGTTATCTCTCTGAACCAATCTTTTACAAACTTTATTTTACTACGAAATTTACAAACGAGAGGAGGCCATTCAGCCTATCAAGCTCATTTGGGGAGAATTCGACTGCTAGCTTAAAGTTGCTAAAATCTTATCTAGCTCTGATTTAAAAGAACCCAAAGTTTTACCTTGTACTACACTAACAGGATTATCATAGGAAGATTATTCCATACTCTAACTACACGCTGTGTAAAGAAGTGCTTTCTCAAATCCAGTTTAAAATATTCTCCTACCAATTTCCACCTATGGACACGAGTTCTTGTATTTGAACTAATATTGAAGTATGTTGAATATTCGGTTGAATAGCATCCAGACCTGTTAGAATCTTACATACCTGGATCATATCCCCCCTTAGTCTCCTTTGCTCAAGGCTGAACAGATTCAGCTCAGCTAACCTCTCCTCATAAGACCTTCCTCTAAGACCAGGAATCATTCTTGTAGCCCTGCGTTGAACCCTTTCTAAGGCCGCAATGTCCATTTTAAAGAAAGGTGACCAAACCTGCACACAATATTCAAGGTGGGGTCTTACCAAGGAATTGTATAGTCTTAGCATCACCTCCCTTGACTTAAACTCTACACACCTAGAGATGTAACCCAGCATCCTATTGGACTTTTTAATTGCTTCCCCACACTGGCGAGAGTGGGACATGGAAGCATCAACATATACATCAAGGTTTTTCTAATAATCAGCTACTTTTATTTCAATATAACCCATAAAATATCTGTAGTTTATATTTCTGCTCCCTGCATAGATTACCTTACATTTGTCTATATTAAATTTCATCTGCCAGGTATCGACCCAACTACTGATTAAGTCAAGATCCTGCTGTAGTCTCTTTGCCACTAATTCGCTATCTGCTACACCACCCACCTTGGTGTCATCTGCAAATTTAACCAGTTTACTGTATGTATTGGTGTCAATATCGTTAATACAAATTAGGAATAATAGTGGTCCTAAAATTGAACCCTGCGGTACACCACTATGAACACAGGCCCACTGTGACATTGTGCGTCTAATAACTACCCGCTGCTTCCTGTCTGTTAACCAGTTTTCAGTCCAAGCTGCTACAGTACCTAAAATCCCTGCAGCTTTGAGCTTAAGCAGGAGCTGTTTGTAGGGGACAGCATCAAAGGCCTGTATCTATGTAGATCACATTGTTCCCATGCTTCTTCAACAGTTTTGTTATTTAACTCCATCCAATTTACTGTTTCTAGTTTCCGTCTCATACCATTAAAGTTAGCATTCCTAACATTGTATATTTTTGTTTTGGTCTTTGCTCTTTGGACACCAACATTGTTAGCAACTAATGTTATGATCACTATTGTCAAGTGGTTCTAAAACCTCAAATTTTCCAATCCTATCCTGGTTATTACAGAAAACAAGATTGAGAATGGCTTTTCCTCTGGTAGGGGTTTTAACAAACTGAGTAAAAAAAGTAATCCTGTACCAATTCCACAGTCTCAAGTTCATGTACAGTAGAGCCAGAGACTATGTCCCACTGTATCCCAGATAAATTAAAATCACCCATAACTACCACATCATTTTTATTACTCATAAACCTGATATCATTGTATAACATTCTGCTTTCCTCTGCGACTACATTAGGGGCTCTATAACAAACACCGACAATTAGGCCATTCGGGTTTTTAGTGTCTAGTTTTACCCATATAGCTTCTGTATTTTTATTTTTATCTGTGAGCTCCCTTGCCTGCAAGTTTTCTTTTACATATGCAGCAACACCACCTCCCTTCTTGCCTATCTGGTCCCTACGGAACAAAGTGTACTCTTCTCCATCATTGTCACTCAACCATGTTTCTGTTATTCATATAATGTCATAAGAGTCTGATAAATAAAAGCCTATAAATCATGAATTTTGTTTGTAATACTCCTAGCGTACAGACAGCAGAGGGTAGGCCTTTTACAGTGCCCACTTTCGTTATTATTTGAGGCTTTCCGTCTCCCCCCTCCTATATTCTTAAATAGCCTCCCTGTCCCCCCAGTCCCTAGTTTAAACACTCCTCGACTACTCTACACCAGAGGTCACCAACCTTTTTGAAACTGAGAGCTACTTCACGGGCACTGAGCCATAAGAAGGGCTACCAGTTTGATACACTCTTCTTGAATAACAAATTTGCTCAGTTTACCTTTAGTTATACATTATTATTAATGATTAATGATATTTATATATGTGAAAACACTGATCATGTTTATGATTTTATCATATCAACAGGATAAAGTTAAATTTTAGACGCTGCTCACTGGTGAGTTGTGCTATTTTTAGAACAGGTCCGCGGGTGACTCATGTGGTCCTTGAGGGCATCCTGGTGGCCGCGGGAACCATGTTGGTGACCCCTGCTCTACACATACGCCTCCCTAATACATTGGTTCCCTTCCGGGTCGGGTGCAACCCATCTGGCTTGAACAGGTCCCACCTGTTCCAGAAGGTCCTCCAGTGCCCCATAAACCTGAAACCCTCTTTCCTGCACCAACCTTTTAGCAACGCATTTAATCTCCTTATCTCAGCTAACCCTGGCTCGCATGTGGCACGGGATGTGGACGTTCTGCTTCTAAGCTTATCTGCTACTTATATAATTTTTTTCAGCAGAACAGCCCTCCTACATTTGCCTATGTCATTGGTGTTAACATGCACCACGACCACTGGATCCATCCCGGCTGGGGCCAAAAGCCTGTGCATGTAATCCAGGAGTTCCCCAACCTGGGCACCAGGCAGGCAAGACACCGTACGGGCCCCTCTATCTCGCGTATACACATAACTGTCTATACCTCGAATAATTGAATCCCCCACTACCACAAGCTCCCTCTTCCTGGGGGGAGGAGGCTCCTCGGTGCCCACCTGCTTCCCCAGTCTCTTCCGGCTCTAGAGCTGGAAGCATCTGAAAGCGGTTTAATACAGTCAGTTCAGGTGATGCCGCCTCTGTAAAGCGAGTATGCTGTTTCTTTCGTCTGTGACCTGCGGTCACCCATCTCTCTCGACTTAGCTGTTCATCATTCTCCTCCCTCTCCACTTGTGGTGTACACACTATCTCCCTAAAAGGCGTATTAACTATTTCTTCCAACTCTGTGTTGTAATGGATGAGAGCCAGTTGCTCCTCAAGGTCACGAACCTTGACCATGAGTGAGCCCAACAGCTTACATCGCTCACAGATGAAGTTCGACTGGACGCAAGCATCCAGAAGGGCAAACATCTTGCAAACACAACACTGAGCTCATTATGACCCCGTCCCTTACTCCCAGCCCAGTATATTTATATATAGTATTTAAATTTAAATTGATTTAATTAACGTATAGTTAATACAATAAAGTGCTGAGTACAGTAAAACACTAAGTTAATTAACACTTAGGTTAAAATGGAACTTTTTAATTATCCGACAAGGTCAGAGAGAGGAAAAACCTTTAAATTTAAACTAACCAAATTAACTATTACTTACCAGAGAATAACTTCCTATTGAACCACATATACCTCAAATAAAGCGATATATCATTATTTACATACATAATTCACTATTTATATACAGTCCAAGCCCCTTGTTTCTCGCTGCCCTCTGTTTTGCATTTTAAGCTATTGTGAAACCCTCCCCTTACTAATTGCTATTTGTGTGTGCTGCCTAAAAAGACCAATTTTCATTTCCAGTCAAGTGAATGGTTTTACATTTTGTGAGATTACTGGTTTCACTAGCAGCAGCCACAAATGGGACTTGATCACTTCTGGTTTGATCGTATTTTGCAGTAGTTTTTGTTATTAAAAATGTGAGCTAAAGCTAGTTAAGTTTTTTTTTTTTTTTTTTTTTAAGTTTTTAAGTTTTTAAGTTTTTTAAGTTTTTGTTCAGTTTTCCCAGCTTCGTAAAGGAGTACAGCTGAAATCTGCATTCCTTCAGTTTTTAAAAAATTGTTGCAAACTCCAATGAGTTCACGTTAAACATAGTTATGATTTGTTTTTTTTTTGGTTTTTTTTGTTTTACAGCCTCTCCCTGAGTTACGATAGGGTTATGTTCTGATAAACCTATTGTAAGGTGAAAATATGGTAAGGCGAAAATGCATTTTAATGTAGTACACCTAACCTCAACATCATAGCCTAACCTACCTTAAAAACATGCTTAGAACACTTACATTAGCCTACAGTTGGGCAAAATCATTAACACAAAGCCTATTTTATAGTAAAGTATTGAATATCTCATGTAATTTATTCAATAATCTACTGAAAGTGAAAAATATTTACTCACCATAAAGTCGAAATATCGTAACTCGGACCATCGTAACCTGGACAGCGTCTGTATTTCCAGTCCCACCTACTCTTGGTGTACCAGGGGGTATTCTACAAAGCTGGATTTCTTCATTAGCCAGAAAGCTGAAGGTAAGGATTGTCCAATAGACACGCCACTTACCTCTCTTCCTATTGGATGTTTGGCTTAAGTTATTTAGCTGACTATGAAATTCTGCTTTGTGGAATAGCTCCCAGATGTGGTTATATACCTATACTGTACATCTGTTGTTGTGGATTGCCTTAAATACCTTGCTCAAACTAGAAATCTTTCTTGGCATTTTGATTGATTTTCCATATTCTCCTAACTCTGTAGAACTGTCGCGACTGAACAGGACTTGATGAAGATGTACAATCCTTGGTGGAGGAAAAAGGAGGATCACTCTGCTGAGTTTCGGTAGGGGAAAATCTATATTGGGTAACATGGTAAAAAGAGGGAAAGCACTTTCTTCCCTAGCTATTAATATCCAAACCTATAAGTTAATCTTGGGTCTTCTGTGATAAGGCTGAAACGTAACTACATTAAGGCTCATTAGTCTTGCGAATGCTGAATTTGTTGCTGCTACTGATGGTAACAAAACGAGCCGCTACCAGTGAGATTTACAAACCATCTGCTGAAACCATAATCATGACCCTAGAAATGCCTATCCACCAGCTCTAACCTGACCAACAAATGCAACGCAGTCTCCAAAGCCATCATCACCCAGGCAAACACCCCAGTTGGAAAGAAGGTCGTATATGATGGTGAAAAAGCAAAGATGGAAGGAGTAACACCCAGACTGTTCAGAATTTTTGTTAAGGTACAGACCGATCGGAGGTGGGGGGTGTCAGCTGTCTTTTTTTATGCATTGCTACTGTGTTGGCATGGTCACACATGCATCAAAAAATTACAGTGGGTTTTACATTTTGTGAGGCAGTATGTTATCATGGGGGACATGGTGGCTTAGTGGTTAGCACTGTTGCCTTACATCTCTAGTACAGCCCCCCACAGCCTTGGCCAGGCCAAGTAGCTGGAAGGTGAATAGATGCCGTGTTAACTTAAAGTGTGACATCTAACTCCACAATTTTTCCCTCTTCTATTATAATGTTAAAAAAAAAGCTCTGCACCTGTGGTAGTTGTGATTATAAGGGGGCATTGTACAAGTGGAAATGCATTCTCAGGGTGGTGGTGTGAATTAGTGGGTGGCTGTCACAGGAGTCACCATTTAGGAATGTGACATGGGAGACATGTGCTGTCGTTGGGAACGGTGGGATCCTCAGCAACAGCAGCTGCGGACAGGAGATAGACTCAGCCCAATTTGTCTTCAGGTAAGCTTTCTTTACCTCCCTCTCCAACTTGAGGTTACGTTATGCGACCATTCAGTATATAAAGCATTCAATACAGTTGTGCTTCTTTGGCCTGATGCAGGTGCAACCTTCCTCCTCTGAGTAAGGATTTCAAGAAACATGTCGGCAACAAAACAAACCTTGTGACAGCCAATCCCAGCATCCTTCTGGAAAAGTGAGTCAACAGAGTTTGGTAGCATCACTGTAATTTAAAATGCCCCTCTCCTCCTTAGAGTCCAATCATATTTATAGTGTTCCTATATCATTTGATGCCCTTCACAGAATAGTGTACCTCTCTGCAGCACTAATTTGCCTTCTTGCTCCTCTTCTATCTACAAACTATCTGAAGATTCGAGGGACTCACAGAAAGGCGTTGGCCCTTTGTGGAGAGCATGGCTAGCTATGGGGATGCCCTGCTCCTAATTCCTGCATTTTCTTACACACGTAATATGGCTGTGTCACTGCGTGCTGCCTACACACTAGAGGAGTTCCAAAGCCCAGCACGGACTGTCTTCTTCAACCCATCATACCTGCGGAGCCTGGCTCAGTTCTGGAAAGAGCAGGGCCTTCAGGTCCCCCGGCCCAGCAGCGGGCTGATTGTGGCCAGCCTGGCACTGGAGTTGTGCAGCGAAGTGAGGCTGTATGGCTTCTGGCCATACCTGCTGCACCCCGACACTCACCAGACTCTCATGAACCATTACTACGACAACCAGCAGAGTTTGCGGACGGTGCACAATATGCCCGCAGAATTCAGGCACCTGCTGCGGCTTCACAACGAGGGTGTGCTTAGGGTTCACCTGGGCCAGTGTGTATCTCGTGATGACCCTTAGTTTCCATAGTCCCAGCATCACAGGGATTCCACCAAGCTAGCTAGGAGAGCAGTGAGCTTCTCTAAGAAGGTTTGACTACTCATGAGGATGAGAATGCTCTCATATGTACAGCTTGGCATAGCATAGCTTTCTCTAGGATGTTTAGAGTAAATATAGCCTTCTGTTGTGTATTGTCTCCTGATGATTTTGGCCTCTCTGTTAAATTGTTTCCAGTTAATTGTGCATTTACTAGGGAGACATAACACAACACATTTAAGACTACAGACTTGTCTATAAAATTGTTTCCTATTGCACTGTTCATATTTTATCAGTTTGATCCAGTTGTATAGGAAAAAATTTCCAGTCAGATGAATTACACATAGATTTTAAAATGACAATGTTATGCCATTACTGGATGCAGTCATTCTAAAGCAGCATATGAGTTCATTTGTTCCATGTACGGTGTAATCAATACCAAGCCAGCCAATAATTTATTTTAATATGATTTAAAATCACTGTGTTTTTCAGTTAACATGAACTTATTTTATACAGTTTTATGTTCCACATAATGTTACCTAACTCCAGGCAAATTTAGCCATCCATTTTCAAGTACCCATTTGTCCAATTCAGGGTTGCAAGGTCTAGGCACAAGGCAGAGAACAACCCAGGACAGGGTGCCAACCTATTATATGGCACACTCGCACAACATTCACAATTTGGTAAGTTAAATTAACGTCAGCATATTTTTAGACTGGACTAGGGGGGTCCTCTGGAGTGGGGGGTACTGGCGTGCCGGGACGTAACCCCATGACGACACAGGGAGAACATGCAAACGACACACACTTCAAGCTAGGGTAGAGACTCAAACCCTGGTCCCAGAGGTGTGAGGCAATAGTGCCTAACCACTACACCACCATGCCACCCTAGGCAAATTTATGGAGAACATAAAATTACTTGTTACTTTTATGGTCTACAGGGAGAGGATGTCCAATATTACATAATGTACCCATAATAATAAGTTATCCTTCTTCCTTTAAAAACTCAAATGATATTTGTGCAAGTATTAAACTTATGGCCACTAGAGGTCACCAATTCATTATTTACCTAAAGTTATTAGTTGTGAAAGCCTTTCACTACAACAGAAATTATTTAAAAATCACTATCAGGTCTTCTTAGAACAAATAGCCCCAAGAACATTGTTTAAGCAGGTAATTTTTTATGTTTTTACAGCTTTTTCCCTTCATAATTAAACTATTCATGAAACTGAATAATTCCTTAACATTGCTGCATAGGGTGTTCTCCAAACTTTTTTGCCACTGGATGATTATGGTATTTTATGCTAATAATTCTAACAATTTAACACAATATGTCAAATGTCAAATGTAATCTATCATTCTGAAGTAGGAGCAATGGCATATCCATGCATGTGACAAATAAGTTACCTCCGGACTTATATCCATAAAAGGTCAAGGGAAAGGACCTGCATGCTCATGTAATTTGCAAATCAAGCATGTCTGGCTGCAAAGTCTGACAAGAGCGGAGGAATTTTGAACAGTGACTTGTAGAGGTATGACCAAATGTTATATTTGGGGGGCTTGCAGTTCTCACTGCAACCGCCTAATTAGATTACTAATTAGAGGACTGACTGACTGGCTGAAGAATCCTCACCCCTGGGTTTGAACAGCCGACCTAAAGGTTTTCCTAAAAACCTGGATACACACCGGCCCTTTGCGGGTAAGATTAGCCACCCCTGGTGTAGATGTACATTTTCTAACTATTTTTCACACATCTACATATTGTACAATTATTTCTAGCATTTTAGCACTATTTTGCACTTTCAGATTAGATGCCAACCTGCGTTACATTGTCTAAGTATTTGTTCTTTGTGCATTAATAAAGTTTAGTCTAAAAAAAGTATGTTGAACAGCAACACATCGATCTGAAGATGGAGGAAAAGAAACAGCTCACTCCACCAAGGGCCTGTGTGACTGTAACAGTCAGAGGTACACCCACATCTCTGCCCTCAAACTTTGACGTGTAATGGAGGAAGCCCTATTATGTATTGTGACAAAGTAGTCAGGAGATATTGATGAATAGAATATAAAATAAACAGAAAACATTATAAGTAAATAGAATATAATAAAGCAGTGTTAAAAAATGTAAGCCAGAAAAAAAATGACAAAAAGTAGGTGTTCCTCTCCTTGGGATTTAGTTTCACAATAAATATGAAAATATTGCACATGCTAATAGGTAGTGATGGGCAAAACAGTGCTTCATGAACCATCTGCTGTATCCCCTGACCCCACCAGATGGCACCCCTGGTTTGCTTTGGGACATGCTTTGAGCCCTTTTTTGAAGAGCACCATCTAGTAGGGTCAGAAAATACAGCAAACAGCTCACAAAGCATAGTTTGGCCATCAACACAATAACAGGTGAAGTCATAGACATGAAGGACAGTGTTCAAAGTTGAGCCAAATTGAGTGAGATAATGGCTCTAGGATAAAAACTGTTTTTGAATGTTTAGTGATTTTATGGTGCTGTTGTGCTTTCCAGAGGGCAACAGTTCAAACAGGTAATGTCCCAGGTGAGAGGAGTCTCTGAGAATATTGTTGTCTCTGCTGAGACATCAAGAGCTGTAAATGTCCTCGAAGGTAGAAGTGGGCAGCCAATGATACTCTGGGCAGTGGACCCTCCAGAGTACTCCTGTCTGCTGAGGAGCAGCTGGTGAACCATACAGAGATGTAATAGCTCAGCACACTTGATAGATCCGCGATAGAAAGACACCAGCAGTTTGTCATCCAAGTTGTTCTTCCGGAGGATCCTCAGGAGGTAGAGTTGCTGCTGGGCCTTCTTGACAAGTGCAGTGGTGTTGGTATCCCAGGAGAGGTTGTCAGCTATGGATAGGATCTAGATTGGATTTTTTCCTCCTGAAGACTATGATGAGTTCTTTGATTTTAGAGGTTTTTAGAGTTAGGTTAATCTTTGAGCACCGCACTGGCAGCCTTTGGACTTCATCCCTCTATGCTGACTCATCTTCCCCTGATATGAGTCCCATCATAGACCTATCAGTCATCTGTGAACTTGATAGCATTGCTAGAGTGACTAGGGTGCAGACGTGTATAAAGGGTGTAAAGTAGGGTGCTCACCGTGCATCCTTGAGGGGAACAGGTGTTGCCAACTTTAACTCTCTGAAAGCAGTCAGTCAGGAAGTCCTTGATTATCTATCAATCATGGCCAGTGACAGACAAGTTGGGAAAGACCTAAGACCGATAGTCTGGCAGCCAGCTTGCTAGAAACTATGGTATTGCAGCAGAGCTGAAATCTACAAAGGGCAGCCTCACATAGCCCCCCTGGCATTCCGGATGGGTCAAAGCTGTGTGAAGAGCACCTCGACTGACAGATCATTTAAAAGAACTCATGTTGCAATAATTTGCTGGAATAAGTACCTTGTACTTATGTTTGCTTTGTTTTTATTTTGTTACATTTGTATTAATTATATTGATAAATTGTACTTTTTCCGGAAAATTGTATTATAAACAGAAACTGTGAAGATCCCCAGCTCAGTGGATAAAAAAAGGTAAGAAGCTCCACATGATGGTTTGAAGTAATGGACTTCAATATACGTCTGTTGACAACCCTGGTGTCATATATATAATAATGTTTTAGTTAAAACCATTCCAGTGCTGCACTGCCTCATATTTAATATAATTTATTCTTGTATTCAATGAATGAACGAACAAATAAATAAATAGCTATGACTCTGAGGACTCCGGGAATCAGAACCGTACACGCGCACGGTCCTTTAAATGCTGACTCGGTAAACAAATCAGGATTGAGGGAAATGGAGGTGTTTAGAGTTGAACAAAGTCAACATCGATAGTCCAATAATAGCGTTATAATTGTATTTACCTATTAATTTCGAGGTGAGTAACTTCAACTAATTCATTACAGCCGTATTCTCCGTAACCCGAACAGGTGGGAAAATATTTTTGAATAGTTTTGCGTTCCCTCGCAAAGACATTGAAATATATCACAAACACTGAAAGATATTACAGCCGGAAAACTGCATATAAAGCAAACTGTACAGCGGTGTTAACCTTAAGGCTAATTCGTCCCGCTTTCCGGAATATTGCAGTAGAGCCCTGTGCGGGACTATTTTTTAATCCCGCTCCCGGTGAATTTCTGACCATTACCGCCCGCTCCCGCAGACCTATTAACTGATATACTATACGGTAAAATACTGTGATGACATGTGATTGGGAAATGCCATCGGGGGAGGGGGTTTAATGGTTCAGAGGATTAGTGGGACGGGACTTTGGATTGAATGAGAAACACCTGGAGGAAATTTGATTGGGGAGGATTTTTGTTGAGGGGAGGAAGTAGACGTGTTTTTTTTTTTTTCGTGGGGCATGGACGCTGCTGGACGTTGAGCTGGAAAGAAAAGGATGTTTGGGGCTACGTTGGAGCAACTTGTGGATGGAGTGACCGGCGAGGGACTTTGAGAAGACCAGTGCGACGGATTGGTTTCTTTTGTGTGTGTTTTTTGGTGGGCATTCGGGACGCCGATGCCCACAGACTGCGCTACAGCCACACGGGAGGGTCTTGAC
>JAAGVU020000093.1:321730-340295 GCA_011763525.2 Mormyrus iriodes | reverse complement strand
CCCTTCCCCCCCCCCCCCCCCCCCCCCCCCCCCCAAGGCTCCATCTCAACAGCAGCTGCGCATCTGGCCCGGTGGAGAGGGGGGTCCTCTGTCCAACAGTGGAGACCCCCCTTACCCCCAGCTGCTGCTGCACAAGCCAGCTGCAAGCCAGCACTCCCGCCACTTCCTATCTGGGGTCGGTATGGGAGGCATGATGGAGCCGCATCATCCCCATCCCATCTACGGGGGCCACCACAGCAATGGCCGGCAGCTCCGTCAGCAGCAGCAGCAGCAGCAGAACCAGCCACAGAACCAGTCGCAGCCCTGCCAGTCGGCACAGTCACTGATGCCTGTCTCCTCCCCACAGATGCAGGACAGCATTGAGCTGAGCCTCAGCCACCACCATCACCTGGGTCAGTCTTCCATCATGCCACCCCAGAGCTTGGACTCCAGTCAGTACGGCTCCTCCAATCTCCACCTGGGCCTTTCTGCTTTTCGGACTAGGACAGTCATGGCCCCTCAGCCCCCGCCCCCACCACCCCCCACGGCCTCTCAGCAACAGTTGGCCCAGCCTCCTCCATCTCAGGACAGCATGGTAGCTGCCTCTGGGCTCGGGTACATTCCCCCATGTTACCCTGGCAGTAACAACAATAACAACCCACCCCAGGGAAGTGTTGGGGTGGGAGGCAGCATGTTAACCGGGGGTCCTCCGCCCAGGGGAATAGGTGGTGGGGGACGGCCCGATTCTGAGGAGTCGGCCATGATGAGCATGTGTGGTAGTGGAGGAGGGGGCGGTCCCAATGCGGCCAACTCTTGATAAATCTTGAACAAATTCCAAAAGCCATACGATTTTAATGAAACATAATGAAAATACACGTAGACAAATACACCCAGACACACAAAACGATGGTCAAACATACAGAGCCCAATATACAGACAAAGTTGTGAAATATCAAAGGAAGTTTTTGTTTTGCATGTGGAGATTCGGGGGATGGTGAAATGGTTCTGGAAAAAATGGTTCTTTTTCAGTTTATATTTTCATTTCTTTTATTGAAGCAGAAGAAAGGGGGTTTACATAGATGGAATCAAAAGTTTCAGAAAGTATGTTTTTATTATTATTCTTATTCAATTTTATGTGATTTCAGGACAGGATTGCAGCGAGATTTGTTTTTGGGTTGTTTTTGGAATATGAAAACCATGAAGGGAGAGGAATAGTTTAAGAATTGGAACGGGTTGTGAAGAATGAATGGAGAGAAGTGTGATTAATACCCCTGCGCTATATTTTGTCAGTTTTTTTTCTGAATTATAGGCGTAAGTTGTAAATTGTTAATTTATTAAAATTCACTACATGAGGAGGTAAAATGTGGGAGAGAGAACAGAAATAAGCGCAGGGTTTGGTTTTCGTGGTTTATTTATTTAACGATTCATGTAATTTATTTTACTGTCCTAAAGTGGGGAAGTGTATACACACACACACACACACACACAAAATATTACTTCCCCTCATTCTGGTAATCCTCCCCCTTACACACACAGACACACATGCATACAGGTTTTGTCACCTTTTTCCTTTCCCTCTGTCTTTTTTCACCTGCCATACTGGTTTACTTACTAAATATTTGAATAAATTAAATTACAAATGTCAATACATTGGGGGCACACCAAAAAAGAAGCTATTTCAAAAACATTTGCAGAAGTGAACCCTCCCCCCTTTTTTAGGAGAAGGGGAACAATATGACTGGGGGTTATGAAAAACAAACCATTTTGCTTCAAGGAAAACCAAAACGCTTCCCTGTTTTTTTTTCTTCTTTTCTTTGGTTATGTTTTTGCCTTCATCTCACCACCTGACTCGCAACAAAAAGATACATGAAAGACAAACTGTGGGTTGGGTTATCTATGGCTATTCTCAGCCAGATCTCGCTCACTGTCTCTGTTTCTCTCATCCCCTGTTTCTGTTAGAGTGAAGAGAAGTTGTGGAGACAGGATTGAGCTGGAGGAGAGGGCTTAAATATTAGAGGACATGTTAATGCCCTAACTCCTACTCACCCTCTACACTCTCTGACTTAATACCCCCTTCTCCCTCTGTTCTTGTTTTTTTTTAACTTTATTTTTTTATTTAACCCCACCCCAAAACACCCTGTGAGTGCAGTTTGCCATCGAGTCAAAAAAAAAAACTTCTCTCTTGGCTGCTATCTCCACTTTCAACCATGTTCGGATTGCTGCTAAAGAAAACACAGATAAATACATAAATAAAAATAAATTAATAAACTTTTTAACCCTCCTGCTTAAGAAAAAAGGAAAAAATAAGCTACTGCATCTCATGTATTTATTAATATTTAAAGAAATATTGTTTTGCTGTTTCTTGTTTTTGCAGGTAAGCTGGGCATAAAATATAGTTTATAATAGGAATGCAATCTTGTTTAAAATTATTTGTAAACAAAACTTAAGGGGAGAAATAAACTGGGGGGGGGGATATAATGACAAGCTGGCCACCATAGTGCAATCATAGTCAAACTGCATTCAGTAATGATGCTTTCCAGGGAAGGGATGGGTGTTCAGCGGTTAAACACTTGAATCCTTTTTTTGGATTCGTGTGAGTTATTAATCTGACTATGGCAGAAATCAAGGTGAGGTTCCAGTTTTGGGTCTTGCTGTTGCTGGATATATTTGCATGTGTTCCTAACTGAAGGTCTTGTGCAGCTGTAGGGAGACTCCCCCGCCCCCACATGTCATGGACAACTGATGGCAAGCAGTGAACAGCCCTTCTGGTGTGAGTCCATTATATTATGATAGACTGTGGTAAAATTATGGTCCTCGTGACAATAATGTTACTAACAGTTGGGGGAAAAAACAACTTCTTGTTTACAGAATGGAAGTTGGTATTGTTTTTATGAAATTAATACAGCTGGAGTGCACACCTGTTTATTAGCATTTATATTACTTTTGTTAAAGAAACGTAGCTAAATGAGTTGAAAATTGTGGTAGAATCAGGTAAGATGGGGGAAATTTTAGCAATTCTATAGTTCAGGGTATATGCTGAGTGTGAACAGTCAAAAATAGTGGAGAGCAGTGACTGAAGACCATCCAATAATACTATGTCAAAGCACTACAACTTTTGTCTAAAGTGTGAAAACTATTTTTATATATAACATGATGGCTTGGTTTACGTGGCAACTGCTCTGAAATGAAATGGGACCAACTGTGTCTTTCATCTCTCATTACGAGGCTTTTTTGAATCTGGTACTCACAGTATATCTTAAACTCAGGAACATTTATGTTCTTAGGCAGTGATTATGGTTTTGCACACTTTGGGGAAACTTGGTATTGGGGATTTTCTTGTATGTATCAGATTGACTTTCGATCCTATAGATATTCCTGTATGCCCGTGAACAACACGTTTAAGCATCATGACACCAGCATGAGGAAATGTTTTATTGGTCATCGAGTTGCGTTTACCAGTTTCACAGAAGTCGTCGTCCAAGGTGTTCATCGGCACTATTTTTTCAGGTATTGTTACTTTCACGTATGGTTAAATGGGGGAAAACACACTGGAGGGAACGGTCAATGCACGGTAAGTGATTGAATGAATCACATTATTATTATTAATAGTACTTACTCACGGGAAACATGGGAAAGAATGTTTTACTCCTTACAGATAAGTAAATATTTTGGGAGGACATGGTATTTTACAGCGTTAATGATCGACCTGCGGACTCATTTTTGTGATAAATGTGAAGTAGGTATATAAAGATTTTAGCCTTCAATCTTATTTAGAAACTGAATAGTGGCTGGTATTTATCTTCCAGCAGTTTTGGGCAGTTTGACGGCTTAGCTTGCCTAAAAAAATGTATACCTTTTCAATACGTCAGAATAACCAATTGAACCACTTGACGTAGCTGTGTGTATGTGTATATATATGTATATGTATGTATGTATGTATATAAATAAGACTGAAATTTAAGCAGCTTATTGTACATTTATCATATCAGAAATACCTTAACGTCTACAAAGTGTTCTAAAACCTACAGCTATAAATAAAATTGGCATATTAGTTTTCTACATTCAGGTGATTGTCAAGTATATTGTCTTTCTTACTGACATACAAGACAATTTCCTAAATGCTACTCCAGTCTGCGTCTGTACATGTAAAAGCATTCATTTTATTCAAATAACCTGACAACGATTAATACTACTGTGGGCGATAGTCCGGAGTTTAAAGTCATCTCCCTCGATGGGCAATCAGTGATCTAACGGTACATTTTACTTGTAAGATAGCTGGGTTGTTTGAACAAAAAATAGGAATGTATTGTAATAAAACGGGCAGACGTGGAACGTTAATTTTTTTAATTTTGTTCAACTAAACAATTCTGGTATTCGAATAAGTGATATGCAAAGTTAAACCGATTTTACAAATTGTTACGTTCAGTGGGGCAGAGATTGGATCTATTTATGGCCTGTCAAATACGTATGGTGAATATATTCGCCATCCCAGATAGTACATTTAAGCTTCCAGTGAAAACGTGAGAAGCGAGATGTTTCCTGAAGTGGGGATTTTTAAGGGTCGGAGACGACACTGGTACGACGACAAGGTATCAACATGCCAAATATTTATCAGTACAGTTTTAAAAAATAATTTGTAACCTGTGGCCTTCTACATTTTTTATACAAGGTTAAACGCCGCAATGCACCGAATGGCCTAAAATGTTCATGAAGGACGAACTTCACTGATTAGAGTGTAAGCACTGCTATCTAGTGTACAAAGATTTGGAGTACTTTCGCCGTGTGGACGGCGATAGTCCGATATACCCGACAGTTTCTGGAAGAAAAAATACATCTTGTGTAACATTTTTAGACTGATTTGATTTCGGCTGTTATGCAAGTGTTAAAACCCGCGACATTTACAGTTAATTGCGGCTCCAGATTATCTTCTGGGAGGTGGTACGGGGGAAAACGGCAAAACGATAGTGGCGAGGGCATCCGAAGGGCTGACGGTTGCCACCTCAGTACTGTAAAATTCCTGGACACCCAGACATTAACCAGCATATTACACATAGCGATACCATTCTGAAGGTTTGTTTAGGTCTATTTGAAAGGGAAATTATAATCCTACATGGCAGTGTAATCGCCAATATTTTGAATACATTGATAATTGATTTGCTCAATAATGTAAATAGCTCATTCGATTAGTTATGACCTCATACCCTACACCTTCAGTTTTTACGTAGTTTAAAAATGTATTGTAACAAGCAGCCTGTACTTGTACACTTAGGACACCGTAGTTAATGCAAAAACTAAAAAAAAATTGTCTTCAATAATACTTTTACTAATACAATTTCCATCAATCACTGTTTTGACAACATATAATTCTGTTCCTATCATTTGTGAAATGATGCAAGACGTTAATTTGTATTTTGTAGTCGGTCAGAGTCCTCCTAGTTTGTTTCGCCACGTATTTATAATGTAACTTTTTTTACTAACCTAATCTTTGAACATGGCGGCAATGCGCGAAGCTGCAGTCCTCACCGACTAAGCAGCGTGTGTGTAGAGCGTGCCTTGTCGTGAAATTGGTTGTCTAAAGATACAGCACATTCCTTGAGGATATTTCATTTCCTAAAAAGACACAGTATAGTCTTTTTCTTTTAATCGGCTATACCTGTGACTGAATATGAGGGTGTTATTAACGCACGCTTACAAAATCTCAGATTCTGGGACATTGCGTGTCCCGACCAAAATCCGGAGTGGTTTCTGAAAATCCTGGACGGGTGGCAATCCTACTACGTGCACAAAATCGACTACAGACAATGCGTTGACTATTAAACAGCCCAGTGGGCTACTCCCTATAAAAGGCATTAGGAGTTACGTGCCTTTTTTTCCAAAGAAGTGACGAGAGTCCCCATCATTGTCCATCGCTTAATTTGCGTTCAGTCTTACTTGAAAGCAAGCTGTTCATTGACCATATTTGAAACTGTAAAACACCAGAATAATGTAAAGATTATTAGGATATAAATACCATGCATGCAGTGGAATGCCACCGACACAGATAAAGTCAAAAGAGGACAGACACAGAAAAGCAATACTGTCCCCTGTTGGAGAGCTTTAAACTACCAGCTAGCTACCTGTTAGCGCCCTGACTTTAACTGAGCCACCTCAGTTACAAAATAACGTGTGTCCGCTTGACAGTTTCTTATGTCCAAAACGTTATGATTCGTGTATATCCGTGCATTCGAACTACAAAAAATGATAGTTGTGTCACATAAGCGAGTTTGGGAAAACTGCGTTCAGAGTTCTGTGCAAGGGTACAAGATAGATTTTTGAAGCGGGCGCGGGCGGCAAAAAGGTCTAAATTCTTAAGCTTATCCAGCTTGATGAGGCATTTAATATACTAAATAGTTTGATTGACACTGGCCGACATGCATACAATGTTACAGTGTTATCTGGTATGGAATTACCAATCACCCAGAAATGGCTTATTGGACAAGAGCGTGAACAACTGATTTCTCTCGTTTGTTACAAGTTTAAATTTATTGAGCCCCATGTATACTATAATGTTACATGTTATGTTAGGACACATTCATAGATTTATACCTTTTATTCTAGACATGATTTAACGATAGGTCAGGCTTGACAATTGCATCGAACACAGATTTGGTATAGTTTAAGCCTTTATAGAACTTACATCTACTTATATTACTTGCTATTTAAAAGATCACCGTGACAGATCTTTTCCGGGTTGCCCTTTTCACTGCTGCAGTTTTTCACTGCGGTGAAGCTATCCGCGCTTTGCCAATATACGGTCAAACCATCTGCGCTTAAAATATGTGGCGCACGAATAGATATAACATTATGTCATCAGATCGTGTTTAGGGAAATAACAGACTAAAAGATCGTGCAGATTCTACGTAAATACAATTTATTGCTTTTCTGTAATGCATAAACAACTCTTATACCTTCTAAATGTAATATTCGTTGTTTTATTATGGCATTAAATCCAGAAACACGCTCAACCAAATCAGACGCCGTTTATTAGCTTTCATACATACCCAGACAACCCGGAGAATACGGCAGCAACTTTTTTGCTCCTTGAGTACGTAACACGTCCTGTCCTTTGAGGTAACTGCTTATATGAATATTAGTGACGTGAAATTCGGTTGAATTTACAGAACCGGTACCATCGAACAGAGGTGGCTTTCCAGAAAAGTTCGTAACGCTAAGTAGTTCGCTATCTCGTACTTAAGATCGATCGTTAATTAGCACGCGTTTCTAGAAACCCTTCGTAACTAAAGTAGTTCGGTATCTCGTTCATAGACTTAGGAGTTCTCTGACCCACTCATTATTTTCTACGTCGTTCGTTATTTGAACTATTGGCTGCTGTCCTGTCACAGAGACTCAGAGATCGGCCAAAATAGATGACAAAAACGTAATGACGGTCTTTTTTGGACAATGTAATAATGCTAATGATATAATAAGAAGGCCATATTGCAATAAAAACTCAAATGTACACTATAAATTGGTGCAAAAGGGGTTCGTTGTTGTAACACCTGTATGCAATTTGAGTACATAACAGGGTTGTGCGTCATTCAGAACTGACTTGAGAATATCCTTGAAAATCAAATTCCGTTCATAAATAGGTTGAAAACACGGTGCAGAATCGCAAATCGACTTTGAATATAAGGAAGTAGAATTAAAATGTAATGGATTTTACATACATTCATATACACAGTGTAAGTGCTTTAACAATACAGCTTATTATTTAAATATGAATTACACAGCATGTTAACATAATCAGCGTACGCTGAATCCCGCCCATACCCCCCATACGATCACTAATATTCATGGTAGCAAAAAGTACCCGTCGGCTATGACCCCCCCCCCGTTCCAGCACCTGCCTGAAAAGTCTCTGCATGTCACTGTTATTCAGAATGCCACATTTGAAGTGTCGCCTATAGAATATATCATTTAACTGTGATTTTGTGTACCATGGTGAAAGAGCACTTCATATAGTCATACAAGTAAACCCCATCACAACCCTATCCATCTGACAGCCCACCACTAATGCAGACTCATGGTAACACACATAAACAAACAAATAATTAAATATGCAAAAACAATACATATAAGCCCATGGGAACTTACTTGGAGGGCTGACATAAACCAAATGCATAGCGTTAGAACAGGCTAAAACAATAACAATTTTTATCTTACAATCATGCAAATATAAAGTTCACTCACTAGTACAAATTTAAGGTCAATATATACATCTACCACATTGGAAATAAACCTGTTATGGATTAAATGACATTCATGTGTTGTATAATTGCATTGAATTGAAATAAATTAAATTCATCTTACTGTCATTCCAATTCAACATCTTACAGGGTGTCACCAAGTCAATTCAAAAATCAAATTCAAATCCGATTAATAAATTCGGAGCAACCCTGGTAGGCTACATATAGAGCGCTCCAATCATGCCTGCTATGTGTTCAGTCACATCCTTTGCATTGGGAAGGTGAATCACTCCTGACAACCAGCAATGTCAGAGAATTGTCAACAGAAGACAGCGTTTGAGACAGTGCTGTCCAGGAAGCCAAGTTGCTTTTGCTGGTGGCCATCAACCCCATGGAATGTCTCAGTAATGAACAATTCATAGAGAAATACAGGCTGGCCTGGGGTGAAATAATGTGCCTCCTTAGTCCAGTGCAGGATAAATTGAAATGAGGAGCACACCAGAATTTTGCCCTCAGTGTACCTTGCAGCTTCTGGCATCCTACACCACCGGTGGATTTCTGCAACCCTACAGATGTACTAGGCCTCAGCATGGCTGCTGTGTCCTGCATCTATGCATTGATCACATTTTTATTACACCGTGCACACAACTACATACAATGTCCAGCAGGAGGTGATGCCATGCATGACACTAAACGTGATTTTGATGCCATTGCAGACATACCTGGCATTGGAGGTGCAGTGGATGGAACTCTCAACCCTAATCATATTTGCAGCTTCTTGAATCCAACCTGCACTTGTTGAAAAGGGTTCTTGGCACTAGGCCTAAATGTCCAGGAGATATGCAACCATCAAGGACATTTTACAGACATTTTCTCTCGTCGTCACCAAGTGGCCTGGGAGTACACATGATGCTTATATCTGGTCTAGCTTTGGAATGTGTGAGATGGCAAACGATGGTGTGTTTGCTAGTGGGTGGTTATTGAGAGACATCAGACATCGTCTCAGTGAATACCTGTTGACTATAGTGTTGAATCCCCAAACTGTGGCTGAGGAGAGGTATAACTCCACACTGCTGTGGAGGGTGCTTTCAGCATCAGAACGAGTCAGGTCTACTTGCGTTTCTGGAAACCCTTCGTTATTCCAGAAATAACAAATGAACTTAAAGTAGTATTTTGCTAGTTCGTCCCCCACCTCCACATGAGAAAAGCACAGACTATCGATACCAGAAACATTGATCCCATGTATTTCAATGGTGAAATATATGATTGTCACACCAGACATATTCGAATGTAAATAAAAATATAAACTAATTGGAAAATCAATAAAAATACACAGAGCAACCAATTTAATAAATTAACTTATTTCTTGAAAATATAAAAATGGGCTCAAAATGTGATGTTGCTTCCTTGTAAACAAAACGCAATGAGGAGCAGCAATAGGAAAAGGAAGTAACACGTCTCAAAAGAAGCCTTAAAACAACTTCTTGAGGAGGTTGTCAAAAATACATTTTAATAAAATAATTACCACAGTGTTGTGCCATATACTACACATGACAAGACCAGCACAGCAGCATTCAGGGGAAATCTTAGAGCTCCAAAGGACTTGCGTAGGCACCAGAATCACATCTTTCACATGCCGAAAGCACCCTCTACAGCAGTGTGTGTTCTTTGGTCTGAGGTTATTACATTGTAGAGATCTGAAATTCACATTTTGGATATGTAAGTTTCAGATCTCTACAATGTAAATGTAAAGAGCCCTGTCTCCCCCTCCTGAGTCGCCTGATGGTTTGCCAGAGCCTTTTCAAGGCCGACAAAGTCCTTCTCCATAGCCTCACCAAACTCCTCCTACACCCGTGTTTTTGCCTCAGCAACCACTCGAGCCGCTTCCCGCTTGGCCTGCCGGTACCTGTCCGCTGCTTCCAGAGTCCCACAAGCCAACCAAGCCCTGAAGGCCACCTTCTTCAGCCTGACAGCTCCCTTTACCGCTAACGTCCACCACTGGGTTCAGGGATTGACACCACAACTAGCACAACCTTATGACCACAGCTCTGCACCGCCGCCTCAGCAATGGAGTCCCGGAACATAGCCCATTCAGGCTCCATGTCCCATGATTCCCCCAGGGGAGAAGAGAAGCTCTGCCGGAGGTGTGAGTTGAAGATCTCCCGGATAGGGGCCTCCACCAGACTCTCCCAGCACACCCTCCCTATACGTTTGGGTCTGCCAGGTCTATGCGGCATCTTCCCCCGCCATTGGGCCCAACTCACCACCAGGTGGTGATCAGTTAATAGCTCAGCTCCTCTCTTCACCCGATTGTCCAAAACATATGGACGCAGATCCAATGACACGATTACAAAATCGATCATCAAACTACGGCCTTGGGTGCTCTGGTGCCAGGTGTACTTATGAACCCCCTTATGCCCGAACATGGCATAGAAGTCCAATAACAGATCACCACTCTGATTACGATCAGGCAGGCCGTTCCTCCCAATCACACCCTTCCAGGTTACACTGTCATTACCTGCAGCCACGTGAGCATTAAAGTCCCCCAGCAGAATGATGGAGTCCCCAGACGGGGCGGCTTCCAGCACCCCCTCCAAGGCCTCCAAGAAGGCTGGATACTCTGAACTGGTGTTCGGTGCATACGCATGAAACAACTGTCAGAGCCCGTCCCCGAACACGAAGTCGAAGGGAGGTTACATTCCATGTACCAAGAGCCAGTTTCAGTAGCCGACGATCGGTCCACCGAGGCCCCTGCCTTCGACCGCCACCTGATCTACATTGCGCCTGACCTCCGCGGCTGCCCCTGCAGGTGGTGAGCCCACAGGAGGGCGGACCCATGTTCTTTTTTTCGGGCTGTGCCCGGTCGGTCCCCATTGGTGGAGACCAAACCACCAAGCACTTGCCCTCAAGCCCAGGCCTGGCTCCAGGGCAATGCCCCAGTCTCCCCAATCCAGGCAGGGTAACCTATTCCTTCGTGTGTTTTCTCATGGAGGTCTACTTGAACTGCACTTAGTCTGACCTCACCTAGGACCAATTTGCCTTGGGAGTCCCTACGAGGGGCAATTGCCTCAGACAACATAGCTCCTAGGATCATGGAAGCACACAAACCCCTCCACCACAATAAGGTGGTGATTCATGGAGGGGGAGATATGTAATGAAATTTTTACTAGTAAAAACTCAATGATGGATATGTGGGCCTGGAATTCTTACTAATCAAAATGTTTTTACAGATATCTACAATGGGAGTTATTAATAGTAAGAACTGAATTATAGAGCCCTAGAATATTACTTCTTACTAGTCAGAATTGTATTTTGGATATGTGAGGCAAAAATACAATGGAACACAATGGGAATATATGACTAGTGAAAATAGAATTATATGGCTCTATAATATGAATTCTTACTAGTAAAAATGATTATTCTTACTATTACGAACTGCATTGTAGATATCTTGAATAAATATTCTTACTAGTAAAAATTGCATAATATCCAGGGTGCCCTGCAAGATGAAACACCTCCTTCTGGGAACACCGGCAACACCAACATAACCCTCGGCAACCTTCAGGGTCTTATCACAGAAGGTCTCCCAGATCACATCAGAGTCAGCAGTCACACCCAAGTCTGCAAGTTCCTCACACAAACTGCATGCAAACCCACCAGAAATAACTTGATTTCTGGTGAGTCCAGCCTCCTTCTCCTGGTAGGTGGTAGCCTACTGGATCCAAGATGAATCTTCAGAGTAGCAACAACAAATCTGTGGTCAGAATTCACAAACTGGGCACTTCTGTAGACCCTGCAGTTCTGCAGGATCCTCCAGCGTCTGCCCATGAGGATGTGACTGCTTTCTTTCGCTGCACCACCAAGTCCAGCGATGCGGTGTTGGACCAGGATCCAGCGACACACAGCCCCTGACCTTTCGTAAAGTGAAGGGACATGGAGCCACTTCCACCCCAGTCACCAGACCCATGGGGACTGACATAATCCTCATAGCCAGCCCTGTCAGTGCCAGTGGTCACATTGATGTCACCCATGACCAGAGGATTGTGACCTCGTGGGCACCTAACAACCACCGAGAGAAGTTGCAAGTAAATTGTCTTCATAAATGAGACATCACTTGCCGCGGTCAGAGCATACACTGAGACAACAGACAAGGCACCCAAGGAGTGTCTTAGTCTGAATATATAAGATGAGTCTGAATAAATATTAAAATATCTGACCAGAATTTCATAGTGTGGGTACATTGTCCAAACAGATGTTCTACATTTTCCATTGCCTTTTTACAGAATGAGCAATCTGAGTTGATGTCTGGCTTGTATTTCTTAATAATAGCTATAACAGGGTAACATCTGTGGATTACTTTGAAAGTCACTTCCCTTACTTTATTTGTAATGAGGTATTTCATAGATAAGGCCCAAACCTTTTTCCAAGGTATATTCTCTACAGTACTATTCCAAAATGAGACTGAGCATGGAACTGTAGTAATGTTTTTTTTAGACAAGGTTCTAATATTTCTGTTATTGCGTTTATGTTTTTTGGAGAAGCAAATATCACGAATACTAATATGTTAAATGTACAATCAGAAGATGGCAAAAATGTTGTGCCCTTTAAAAACATTCTGGCTCCACAGGGAATTGCATCAAAAACAATTACATATTCCTTAACTGTCACAGGAATATTATATCTCTGCAAAAAGTCAGAGTAACTGTAAGGATTACCACTGGAATGAAGAAGTTGCCTGACGAATACAATGTTGTTTTGGAAACAATTTTTTTGAAAAACAGTGTTTTGTTTTTGTAAAGAATGTCCCTATTATTCCAGACGTAGTACATATGTGGGGAAAATGTGTCTGTATATGAGAGACCATGCCAGTAACATCTGTTTGTGATAATTTGATAGGGACTTTCCTTATATCATTACACATTAACAGAAACCTCAAGCCACCAATTCTAGAGAATACGTAATTTGGGATGATGTTCCAGATAGATGATGAATGATGGATAAAATGCTTTAACCATTTAATCTTAAAAGTATTGTTTAAAGTTGTGAAATCTAAATAATCTAAGCCTCCATATTGACTCAAATTTGCTAACACAGATTTTCTGATGAGGTGAGTTTTGTTTTTCCATATGAAATTACATAACATGATATCTATCTTTTTTAAAGACTTCCTAGCAACATCCAGAGAGAGAGCTGCATAAGTGAGTCTAGATAATCCTTCGGCTTTTGAAAGTAATATTCTACCTCTAATTGATAGGTCTTCTTGCAACCAGGAATTCATTTTTCTATGGTTTTTTTCTATAATGGGGCAAAGTTTAAATGACACCTAGTGTTTTGTTCTTTGGTAATTATTATTCTCACAAATACAATTTCTCCTGGTAGAAATGATGCAATGTATATCACATCCGCTCTTGTTATTAGTAAAAATGATGCAATTAACGTAATTTCTGCTATCTGAAATGATGTTAAATGCATCATCTGTGCGTTTTGGATATCCAGAATGCAATTCTAGATATCTAAAATGTAATTTTAGATGCCCAAAATGGCATTATGACTAGTCAAAATGGAATTGGTACTAGTAGAAATAGAGTTTTGACTAGGGGAAATGATATTTTGGATAGATTAAACTAAATTAAAGATAGTCAGTGCAGTCTTTTAATGTTAAAATGGCACCTTATCCCACTTTCAGCAGATATCCACAATTAATTTGTAGATATCTGCAATTGTGCTATTCTACTAGTAAGAATTGAATTTCAGATGTCTCAGACGCTCATTTTTACTGGTAAGAATTGAATTAGAGATATTTGAAATGCCAATTTGTACTAGTAAGAATTACAATGCAGATATCTAAAATTACTATCCCGCCCACTTATTTAATGTTAAAATGGCTTGCCATAGATTGCAGGAGTTAGGAGTTAATGAGCCACAGCCACCATGTGGCTGGGCATGAACACAGTACAAACACACAGGATTACAATATGCAGAAGGGCATCCTTCTTAAAGCAGGACTTATGCAACACAATCAAAACACTGAAATTGAACTAATCCATCTCAGATATACCAGTGAGAAAATAACACCTTAACATAAGTGCATATTATTCATAACACAATATATTAAGGTAAAATATGTGCATAACAGTGCCATTACACTTAATATATGATAATTGCTCAGTGAGATAGTCACTCCAAACAAGATGAACATGGAAATGTCTGTATTAGCATTAAATCTATATGTATCATGTTCAACACAAATCACATTACATTTAACAGAATGATATTTTTAAGTGTACATTTACAGTTGAGGCCAAAATTATTAGCCCCCCCCAGGAATTATGGAACATTTTTCTAGACTTCTTCCCAATGTTTGCAGCATTGATGAAACTTGATATAATCAAACATTCACCAGTGCTATTCAGTAGCTTACGGTACATTTTGTAATATAAAATACATTGTTAGGCTTGCTTTATATCAAATATAGTAAAAAATGGGGTGGTCAAAAATATTAGCCCCATGTGAGTGTTTGCTTTCAAAACACACCTACAGTCATTAAGCAATCAGCTTTGAAACCACACCTGTGCAGTCAATTGGCTTCCTAACAAAATTCAATCAGCATAAAAAGACTCCAAGGAACAGGGCACTTAAACACATGAGAGGGACTACTGTTACTCACCATGCCAAAGACAAAGGAAATCAGTCTGGAGCTCAGAAAGCAGATAGTAGAGGCTCATGATAAGGGGGAAGGCTACACTGCCATTTCCAAGCGATTCACAGTGTCTAGAACTGCTGTACGTTGCATCATTGCCAAGTACAAGGAGACAAATTCTGTAAGAAACAAACCTGGCCGTGGCCGTAAGTGCAAGATTTCAAGAACTCTGGAGAGGAAAATAGTCAGAGATGTCAGCAAGGAGCCCCGGACATCTGCCAAGATGATTGTTGCTGACCTGGCCTCTTCTGGAGTTGATGTGTCAAGGAACACAGTTGTGAGGGCTCTTCATCGCGGTGGGCTTCAGGGCCATCATCCCAGAAGAACCCCTTTACTCAAAGAGCGACACATCACAGCCCGACTGAGGTTTGCCCGTGAACATTTGAAAGGTAAAGATGAGTTTTGGAAGTCTGTGCTTTGGTCTGATGAGACTAAACTGGAACTGTTTGGGCGCATGGATGTTGCTTATGTTTGGCGAAGAAAGGAAGAGGCCTTTAACCCTAGGAACACAGTTCCCCCACAGTTAAACATGGTGGTGGGAGCATCATGCTGTGTTTGCAGCCTCAGGCACAGGGAGCCTTGTTCGGGTGCATGGCATCATGAAAAAAGAGAATTATGTTGACATTTTGAGAGAGAATATGCAGAAATCTGCTCGTAGTCTAGGCTTAGGTTGTCGCTGGGTCTTCCAACAAGACAATGACCCAAAGGATACCAAAACCAAGATCCTGGAGTAGCCCGCACAGAGCCCAGACCTCAATCCTATTGAGAATCTGTGGCAGGTGCTCAAAGTGAATGTCCATGCTCGGAAACCATGCAATGGAAGAATGGGCCAAAATCCCTCAGGAGACCTGTGCCAACCTAGTAAAGAACTACTACACTATTGACTATTAATGGCCAGGGGGCTAATAATTTTGGATGTCTCATTTTTGCCCTTTCTTGTTTCAACTCGGTGTATCAATAAAATATCCTAATTGAACTTAGTGGACATTGTTTTTTATAGTGTATTTGTTTCCAAAATAACCAACACTTGTTAATGGTCATTTTCATGGAGAAATCAAAAGTGTTGTCTGATTTCATAAGGGGGGGCTAATAATTTTGGCCTCAACTGTAAATATAGAAATGTCCATAGGGCAGAGCTCCACCTACACCATTCGCATATCAAGTATCTTCCTTGGTTGAACAGTGCGTCCAAACCTAGTTGTATACGTGAGAGCAGGGGTAGTGTTGCAGTGTGGGTGTCCGGTTCAGTACTGTTGCTCAGGCTTGGTTGCACCCCACAACTTGTGTGTGCTGTGTCATCCTTTGTGTACAGCAGGTGACACTGAGTGCGGTGAAGGACTTGACCCTCATCAGTGTAGATGTACAATCTTTCTGTGCTGGCAGGCTTCAGCGTCCGTTTAACTGTTGACCGTTGTCTCTAGCGCAACATGCTAAAGTTGGCAATGGTCTTGCACCGAGGGCATAATAGTGCTTTTGCCTGCGCTGGCAATGTACTCTCTTGACCTGCACAGCTTTTTGACACACAACCTGTGGCTGTAGTTGTTTACCTGTAGCAGGGAGTACTGATCTCAGTGCCAACAACTTGCCATGGCCTGTCAGAGATGGGGTATGAGATCATGGGTTCTTTTGTGTTAGAGTTGTGGAGTTCCATGCACATGGAACATCTGCCAACTATGACTTATATCTGTGTATTCTTGCCAGGCCAGAAGAAAATGTTTTTAGTTCTTTGTTTGCTCTTTTCTATCCCTGTATGTCCCATGTGTGTGTGTCTAAGCATTACTTTTCTCAGTATGTGAGGAATAATGATTTTCTCATCTTTGAACAGCGCACCGTTGATTTCCGTGAGCTCGTCCCTATGATTCTAGTATTCAGCAATGCTAGGCAGACATTTCTTCCTTGATTCCGGCCAGCCAACCTTGATGACCTGCTTCAACACAGTGAGCTGTATGTCTTGAGACGTAGCTGCCTGGATTTCAGTAGGCTATAAGGTATTGGACTAGTTTTTTATACAATGAGATCCCTTACGTTCTGGAATGCGGCGTCATCTGTCGAGTCCCATGTGAACTCACTATTTCCTTTTAGCAGTTGTCACAGTGGATGTTCACCTCTGATAACCTAGGTGCAAATCTGGCTAAGTAGTTAGTTATTCCCAGAATTGTCTCAAGCTCTGCTTTGTTCCATTTCTTTGATGGCTTTCACCTTTCCCGGAACTGATTTGATGCCTTCATGACTTAGCCTGTCTGAAATGTTTTACCTCTGGTACAAAACTGGCACATTTATCTGGGTTTAACTTTAGCCCTCTCTCCTTTGCTCTCTGCAGCATGGCAGGTAGGTTTACATCGTGCTCTTCCTTTGTGAGGCCATACACCAGGATGTCATCAACTATTGCTGTGATGCCATTGAGACTCATAGATTTCATCAAGCCTTCTCTGGAATTCATCCTGAGCTGAAATGACACCAAAGGGAAGGCAGAGAAACCTGTACTGCCCAAACATGGTGTTAAAAGTCATCAGCTTAGAGGATGCTTCGGCTACACTATATTGCCAAAAGTATTGGGCCTGCCTTTACACACACATGAACTTTATTGACATCCCATTCTTAATACATAGGCTTTAATATTGAGTTCTCCCACCCTTTGCAACTATAACAGCTTCAACTCTTCTGGGAAGGCTTTCCACAAGGTTTAGGAGTGTGTTTATGGGAATTTTTTACCATTCTTCCAGGAGAGCATTTGTGAGGTCAGGTACTGATGTTGGACAAGAAAGCTTGGCTTGCAGGCTCTGCTGTAATTCATACCAAAGGTGTTCTATTGAGTTGAAGTCAGTGCTCTGTGCAGGCCAATAAAGTTCTTCCGCACTAAACCCGCTCATCCATGCCTTGCTTTGTGCACTGGCGCGCAGTCTTGTTGGAATAGGAAGGGGCTATTCCCAAACTGTTCCCACAAAGTTGGGAGCATGAGATTGTCCAAAATGGCTTAGTATGCTTAAGGCATTAAGAGTTCCTTTCACTGGAACGAAGGGGCCAAACCCAATCCATGAAAAACAACCCCACTTCATAATCCCCCCTCCACCAAACTTTACACTTGGCACAATGCAGTCAGGCAAATGCCATTCTCCTGGCAACTGCCAAACCCAGACTCATTCACCAGATTGCCAGACAGAGAAGCGTGATTCGTCACTACGGAGAGCATGTCTCCACTGCTCTAGAGTCCAATGATGGTATGATTTACACCACTGCATCCGACACTTTGCATTGCACTTGGTGAGCTACTCTGAAGGCCACACAAAGTTTGGAAGTCTGTACCTATTGACTCTGCAGAAAGTTGGTGAGTTCTGCACACTCCGCCTCAGCATGTGCTGTCCCTGCTCTGTGAATTTACGTGGCCTACCGTTTCATGGCTGAGTTGCCGTTGTTCCCAATTGCTTCCACTTTGTTATAATACCACTAACAGTTGCCTATTCAACCACAGTGTAAGGAAATCGAGTGATGGAAAGAGGGAGCGAGAGATCGACAGGCGGATCGGGACGGTGTCGGCAGTAATGTGGACGCTGCACCGCTCTGTTTTGGTAAAGAGAGAGCCGAGTCAGAAGGTGAAGCTCTCAATTTACCGGTCGATCTACGTTCCCATCCTCACCTATGGTCATGAGCTTTGGGTAATGAC
>JAAGVU020000093.1:308760-321630 GCA_011763525.2 Mormyrus iriodes | reverse complement strand
TGGCGCACTGGACGCAGGTACACTCAGAACGAACCGCACAAGCTTCGACAGCGCAGGAAAGCGATTTTAAAGCTTTTACAGATATCTGATTTTCAACTCTTTTCTTTAGTTTCATTCTCTCCAGCCTTAATTTTATTACCAAGATCAGTTGCACTCTCCAACCTGCCAACAATCTTGGGACCCGCTGTCTATTTTTAGCCGCCCACTCCTGCCCACGGCAACCTTAAAATCAACCACTCCCCCGAGATTTGGGTTGGGTCCCGCGGGATCCCAGTCAGAATGCAGGGCTCTATATTGCAGTATAGATCCTTATATCCCCACATACTAGTGATGGGAAGTTCAATTTACAGAATCTCCAAATCTTGTGAATGTATATTGATCAGTTCCAGTCTAATTAAAGTGAAAAACAATCACATACGCAGGTTTTGGCGTTTTAAATATAAAGTCAGCCTCCAAAAACCTGATAAAATCTCGAGTACCTTTTCGCAAACATATAATTTTAAATTATATATCATTAAAGGATAAAAGCCAACACCAATGCTATAATATCCATCCATCCACCTTCTGAAACCGCTTGTCTTGTTCGGGGTCGCGGGGGATCCGCAGTCTTCGAAACCCCGCGGGGCCCCTTGACGTGGGGGAGGAATTTCCCGCCATGGGGACACTGGAATGGTTCCAAACATTGACAATCACGGCATAGAATCAAGTTTATTTCCACTGCTTGCCATGCACTTTAAGCGGTATGTTGATAAAACATTATTTTAATGTATTCACTGTCATTAATATAGTAAATGTTAATTTGATTTTATATGCGCTCAGCATTAACTGTTAATGATTATCATAATTAATAGATATGACCGAAGGTAGCTTAACCAGTTATCTAAGCTCACATTGCAATTTCACTGATGAGTTTGTCAATAGCTGTTAATATTTCTATTCTTACTCCTTAAAAATTAAGCAATTAAGTTTTAGCGTGCTGCATGCGAAAATATTAACTTCTGGCTTGCTGGAGGACCGGTACTTGACATGTAAAAAGTTCAGTTTGTTTAGAAACTGTTCTCATAGTGTTCGGGGAAAATGTATTCAATTAAAGGCTGCACAGTTACAGTTATTTGTGGCCCACGTACACTAGTTAATCAATTACATGACGTATACGATTTATCAATGTTTTGCGCGTTTACAGATTGTTTGAATATTTACCAATTGCTCTGGGACCTATACAGTCCTAAATTAATACGCTAAAAATATAGCAAACTAATACTAGGGTTTTCTGCCGTTTTCATTGATTCGAGTCATTGGAAATGTGATTATTTTCCAATTCTGACCTAAAATAATTAGGAAAAGAGATGCAGGTGACCTTAATAAATGACAATTGAACCACAGGCTTCGGTTTAAAAAGTATAAAGCCGTGTCAGAGTGGCCACGCATTCCCCCAGAAGTACGGTCCGTATCTCAGAAACAAGCGAAGCGGTCGTGTTACTGCGGATTGTCGACAATGACCAGTGTGACCTTTGGGAAAGTGGAATCGGGTTCCCCTTTACGGCGGTTCAGCTGTCTTCATAGAGATTGTAGCGCGAAGTTTACCAAGGAGTGGCGTTTAAAGGAACACCAGACTCTGCATACCGGGGAGGTAACATTTATGATTTTATTATTGTATAGGCCTAGCTGGCTAAACTGGCTACCGAATTTAAATTTTGTACTGGATTAAATGAATTTCCTTTAGCGGTTATATCCTGCTGTTATAACTATGGGTTCTCAAACTTTTCAACCCACCTCCCCTACATGCCAGAGACTTGCCGATCTGGGTGGCGGTTCCCGTCGGTACATTTCGCCGATCGGGTACAATGCATATGACGAACATTTTCAGTCATCTTGCGACTCCCACTTTGGGAACCCTTGGATATAACCACATGATGCTACTAATAGTTTTTTTAGTGTGGTTTCTGGCGTCCGACAGCGGCCTTTGCAGTGCCAAGTGCCGGGTTGCGGTCACCGTTTCTCTCGGAAGTCCCACCTGAGGCGGCACCATCTCTGCCACAGCGGAGTGAAGCGATTTAGGTAGTCTTTTTAATCGACTGCCCTGCATGAATTCTGTTCTTGGCGGTGACTAAACGCTTATCGGCTTTAAACAGGTGTGCAGATGTGAATTGTGCCAGGGCCTTCTTTAATGTGGACAACTTGAAGAGACATGCCCGCTACGCCCACGGTGATAAGGATACGTACTTTAAGGTTTGACCTCTAGGAATTCCAATAACCCTGGATTTTCGTTTATGCGAAAGGTTAGTTTTCCTTTTAACATTGTCTTCTGTAGTGCCAATACCCCGACTGCACAGAGGCCTTTCATAAACGCAAGGCATACAAGAGGCACTTCAACCTGCACAGCCCCACACCAATCTTCAAGTGAGTGGTTGCTACCTGCAGAGGGTGCTAAGCAAATTAATGTTCTCTTGTAAGAATACAACTTGTCTCCCTCAGTCCATGCAAGCTCTACATGGCCAGATTTGGAGACGTTTCAGATTAATATTCTCCCAAGGCCGGCAGTGGTAATCTGGATTGTGCTGATTGCAAATTGCACTAGGGGAGGGTGGTTGAATTTGCCAAATGCTTAAATGATTTAATCACAAGTGTTGCCTAAAGCAGATCCATGTTTTGTCACTACACTGCTGTCATTCTATGAATGTGGTTTTCCTCATTAGAATCACATTGTTTCACTAATTTGTATTATGTATGGATGTGACTTATGAACTGTAACATTGTGGGTGCAGCCTCCAGTCTGCCACCCTACACAGGACAGGCCAGCGTGGAGAACAAACCTATTGTTGGACTTTGGTATGACCATAATCACAGCTTGCTCCTTGCTTTTAGCAAGCAAGCCAACTCTTTTCTGTGCAATAATGTTAGCATGCCCAGGAGGTTTGGGCAGCCAGCTGACCTTGGACCCCCAGAGGGTTTTTTTTTTTTTCTCCTTACTTGGGAGTTTGATTCCTCTCCTGTTGTCATCTGGCCTTTAGTTTAAATTTTGTCTTCGTATTCTCTCAAGCATTATGTAAAGCGCTTTGGGGTGACTGTTGTGAAAGGCGCTATATAAAATTGAATATTATGCTGATGTAGTATGTCTAATGAGAAGTGTACAGCTAAAGGCTCTGGAGATTGGCATAAAGGGTATTATTGGGGCACTAGATGGACGGACTGCAGATGCATAATTGGATCACACTTCAGTTCAATTTATTTTTTTGTAGTAGTGCCTTTCACAAGTTTCCCCAAAGCGCTTTGTGATATTGAGAATAAGAATAAAATGGGGTGGAGGAAAGACAAAAGAAATTAAAGGAAGGCCAGATGAGAGGGAACAAAACTCCCAAAAGAGAAACCAGTGGGGGTTCAAGATCACCTGGTTGCCCAATACCCCCCCCCCAGGCACGCTAACATCATTGCACAGAAAAGAGTGGGCTTGCTCGTTAAAGAGCAAGTGAGATGTAAGCACTTTAGGATTACTTCATAGGATGTATGTATTAGTCTTGACTGGAGATTATGGGTTAAATGAGGAAAAAGATGTTGATAATCTTGACACTAGCGGATAATCCCATGCTTTGCTTATGAGGATTCTCTGGGGAAGAATATCAGGGAAGGCCCTTTAATGAACAGTTATGGTTTGTCTTTTCAGGTGCACAAAGGATGGCTGCAGTGCAACGTATACCTCCAGTCCTGCCCGCCAAGCTCATGAGAGAACCCATGCAGGTGTGGGATGTGCATTTGGGTGCCCCCCCCCAGCTGCTTAGTTTAATCAGCAATCAATCAGAAATGATCATATCTGCAGCACTAGCTGTAGTGAAAACCTTTTTTTTTTTTTTTTGCATGTTAGAATTGTATAATTAGCCATTACTGGTTTTTAAATGGTGAATCAGTGTGTAATTTAACTGACGTGTGTGATACTGTGGGAAATCAAGCCAATGACCAAGCTTGCTTTTATTAACCACCCCCCCCCTTCCTGGGTTGCTGTTCCAGGATACACCTGCCCATATCCTGGCTGCCAGGTAGTGGAGTGTACCTGGGGGAATCTCTGCAAGCATGTTAAAAAGCACCCAGGTATATTTGTGCTCTAGGAGGGACCCATTCATTGTACTTCTAGTGATGCCAGATTTCTTGTAAAACTCAGTTCAAAACAACCAGGCATAATATGCTTTAGCATAGCTATTCAATGCTGTCCCCATGGACAGTTCTTTTCTCCTGTAAGAAATGCGAGAAGACCTTCGGAAAAAGGCCTGCACTGCGGAGGCACACCCGTTGCCATACGAAGCAGAAACTTACACTGCTGTGTCCCAGCGATGATTGCCAGTCCTGCTTCTCCACCCCCTTCAACCTGGAGCACCACATTCGCAAGGTGCACCTGAAACTCTTCAAGTTCACATGCTACTACCCTGACTGTCCTCGTACATTTGCAATGCAGGTAAGGGTGTACTCTGCCATTGGTCTCCGCTGGAATGTAATGCTTCACTGTATTGTATTCAGTATGTATTAAACTGCTTTGTGTAAATATGCCTGTTAATTGTGGCTAAAATGGTATTTGGTCATGCTTGCAAGATCTGATTTAATGGTTGGCCATTCCTCTAGAACAGAATGACGTTACTTGTACCAGGCATGTTATGCTAGTGTAGCAGCTGTTCACTGATCTCTATCCTTAATTCGAGCTATCCTATTGCATTGGAGAGCATTAAATCCCTGGGGAATTTGGGTGAGCTCATTAGGCTGCCTGTGACCATAGACTTAATGAGAAGGAAGAATCTTATCTGGGCTTTCAGTAACCGCTTCAAGATCAGCAAGTTGGTGAGGTTGGCCAAGGTGCTGTGGCTGTAGAGCATTGCTAAAGCTGAGATCTACACTGAGATGTTGTTCATATTTTAGTGTACTGCTCTGATTTTATATTGGAGTAACATGTCTTAACATTTGCCAGTAAAGCTGAAATAGTCAATGGAGTGCTCAGTCCCATTTTGCTCTCCTGGCCACAGGAGAGCCTGAATAGACACATTCTGCACCATGATCCAGAACGAAGCATGCTCAAGGTGAGTCTTGTACATTGGGTTTTGGGAATCTTATGTCCCATATTATATAACCATAAGGAAATGAATCTTTGGAATTAGCCTAAGAGAGGCCTCTTGTGCTTGAATGGTAGTCCTTGTTTGCTCTGGATTTCCCTCTAACACGTCACTGTATACTGTCTGCATCTTGTAAACCTGCTTTCCTGTTAATACATACTGCACAAGTCCCCTTCCAGTGTTCAAGTACTGAAGCAAATGTGTGCGGCAATCAAGCTGGAAATGTATACCTCAAGTGGTCTTAAGGGGAATTTTAGTATGAAATCTTTCATCTGGCTTTGAATGCTTCCTTCTGGGTTTAGTGTTGCAGTAAACTGACCAAGGGTGGATTTCTGTACTGCAGAAAATGGTAACCTTTTCAAGTTTCTGTACCAGCAGCTGCATGCCCAGAAGGACTGCAAGATTTGGCAGAAGTCACGCCAACCCCCCCTGGTGGAGGATGACCTGCGTCGCCTCTTTTCCCTGCACATGCGATTTACACACCGGGGAAAGCTAGAGGCAGATCTTTCTGGCCTCTTCAATGAGCGAAAGATCCCTCATCACATTGACCCAGAGGTGAACTTGCATGACCTCTTCAGCCTTAAGCCACCACCTGTCCCACCTGACAGCGAGGCTGAGCCTGTCAAATGTTAAATCAGGAACGTGCAGCTAGCATCTTGAATGTACCCTCTGCCTTTCATTTGCAACATCTTGTACTTATCAAATGAATCAAGTTTCAGTGGGCAACTGAGTTTAGAACTGAATTTTTCATTTCTTGTGAAATAAAATCAGGTTCAGCATCGAAGCTGTGTGGGTTTTTTTTCCTTTTACATCTGGGTTTAGGTAGCAGTGGCATGTCATCTAGCTCAGTTTTAAGTGCTGTTCAAGGTTTGAATTTGTCTAGCCAGACCTTTATAGAAATGCTCAGTAAACTGAGCTGGAAATGGGCAAAGACTGTTCAGTGAAGAAATGGTAATGCTGCTAGGCATCAGGGTATTCGTCTGGGGATGAGAAATTCAATCTCCTGTGGTGACTGAGCACAGCTAAACTCTTTAGCATTACTGTCCCCAGTAAAACATGTTTTGACTGGGCACTACAAAAATCTTGCTGTAGACTTTCCTTTTAACTTGATAAAAAAAATGCATCCAAACATCCTTCCCAACAATATGAAGTTGCCTTGGGCACCTCAGGAAGGCAGGGCATGCATACACATACAGCTCTAGGCCATTTAAAATCTCCAATTAAATTAGCTGCATGCATGATTATGGGAGTGAATGCAGAAATGCAAGGGGAACACTGAAAAGAGGTTGTACATTAGGGGTGCAATGGTTAGTTTGGTTGACTAAAATTGACAACCAAATTGCCAACTGATTGATTAGCTGGTACCTTCATTGTGTGTGTTACCTCCCCCCCCCCCCACTGACTCAGAATTCTCTGTAGGCATTACCCCTTAACTTACTATAGTGAAGTTAGCTGGCAACACATTCAGAAACCTGCAAAGTGTGGGAGTATTTCACACTCAGCTTTGCCAAAAAGGTGAAGTATGAAATTTTAAAGTTGACCACCTCAGGTATGGGATGACATTTATGCTGGACCATCTGAAGCGCATCAGCTCTGGATCATGATGCACCTCAGTAACTTGGTTAGTTATTGTCAGTGTTAAAAACCATGTTAGCCTATTTCATGTTATGGGTTATCGTGTTTTCCATTTTGAAATATATTTGATCAGTGAGTTATGGTGTTGAACATATAGTTTACTGGTCCCATATAACCCCCCCTCATTTGCATCACTGTCAAGGAGCAGAATACCTGGTGGTACCTGGAGTGGAACAATAATTTGGTCAAAATATTCTGCTACAGAGCTTGAAAGTACCAAAAATTTTACCAGCAACTGTCCAAGATTGAGACTTGCTAATGAAATATAGGTCAATGCTATAAACGCACTTGTTTAGGCAAGCATATGGTGACAAAGCCGATAGCTAATTCTCACCACCAGATAGGCTTATAGTCTGTGGCGTAGAATTGGTTGTGGATCAATGCCATTGCTTTTGGATGATCTGGCTGTCAGTGTGGCTTCATGTGCCTGTGTTGGACTATACACAATTTTACTTTATTTTGGACTTCCGCTGCTGACCCCAGGAGGTTGGGCTCCCCCTTTGAGGTTTCTTCCTACTAGAGAGTTTCCCTTGCCACTGTTGTCTCTAGCTTGCTCACTGGGGGCTTTGGACAGGGACAACGTAGAGCACTTTGAGACAATGTGATATGAAAATTCGCTATAAACATAAAATTGAATTGAATTGAATCTCTTTATTTGCGCTGGCCAAAACAGTGTGTGTTCTATATGGACTATTACAGCCCTTTGATCAGCTGTGGAAGGAATTAAACAATTGCATATTCCTTTCCACTAAGGTAAAGCGTAGCACATTCATTGAATTGAATTGAAACCATGGTTACCAAATCAGCGAACACAGTTCTGGCTCAATTCAAGAGGAGCTATCGTCGTGGTGGATGAGGAGCTGGTGCTAAAAAATTTAATTCAATTCCATTAATTGTTATATAGTGCCCCAAGACTATAAGTCACCCCAAGGTGCTTTACACGGTATTTCATGATGGCTTTATGTGATATTGAGAGAGACTAATACAAAACAGGGAAAAGGAAAGACAAAGAAATTAGCTTAAAAAAACAGATGACAACAGAGGAGAGAAACCAAAAACTCCCAAATAAGGAGAAGAAAAACCTCTGGGGGACCAAGGTCAACTGGCTGCCCAACCCCCCTGGGCATGTGAACATTATTGACACAGATTAAGGTCAAGCCAAAGTCTATCAACGAGTCTGTTCTGCTTGTTGGCCTGTGTAGGGTGGCAGACTGGAGGCTGCACCCAAGATGTTACAGTTTGTAAGTCACATCCAGGATGTTACCCGTCCATGGGACTACAGCTCAGATGGTGACCTCCCCGGGCACCACCCGAACATGTGGGAAGGCAGAGAGCATGGATGATCAGAAAATGCACTGTATCATTAATGGACAAGTATAGTAGATAAAAATGGCATGTACAGCAGCACCAGCAGCCATAGTTATGGTGTGTTATAAGTTACTGTACATATCCCTCTCATTTTACATCATTATATCATAACGTTATCCTAATTCTCAAGAGATGATATGGCAATGAAAAATATCATATATCAAGGAATGACTAAAAATGAAATGATCATAATAAAAATCAGGCTTTTTATACCCTCAAAGGACAAAGGAACAATGAAGGGTGTGATATATCTGATATATCGAGAGTGATATATCTGCACAACAAAAACTCTCCTTTAACCATTCATCCAATGTCAAATTCTGGCCAATAATTTAAATTAAGTGATATAAAATTATGTAAATTCAAAAATGGCTGACTTCCTTTTCATTATGAGGACCCCCCCCCCCCAGCTCAAGTGAATAAATAGCACTGCTTTGGAAAATCAATATATCATCAAAATACTGTATATCACTACCACCATTATACTGTATAATGTATGGCCAGTATATCAGTAGGGTTGGGTCTCTATAGTGTAATTAGCATTAATACTTGAATTTCTTTGAATGATAAATCTGTTATATTGTAATCATTAGGATAGGGAGGAGGGGGTATTTTTCCAGACAATCAAATCTAGCAAGAACTTTTCTGTGTATTCCTACAACATCCAACCCGTGACAGCACATCTTGAAAGGCTCTCGTGAGACCATGTGGACACGCCGTTTTTCCTCCATTTCAGCAGAAAGATGTGCGTGACATGTAGTCTAATGTAGGTGCAACAGACTGTATACCACAGCATGCACAAAGCACAGAATTCACCCTCACCCTTCTGTTTATTTCTTTTAAATTTAAATTGATTGTTTGATTTATTTGATTAAGGGAAAACTGCTGTAGTTTTGTCATATTTTACTGCTGCTACTGCGCTTATCCTCGGTTTTAATTCTAGACAGAAAAAATGGATCATGGCATTTTTATTTATCTTTTGTATCAGCTAGAAAGTTTATTAAAGGACAACATTTTTGAAAGAAGTATTTATCTTTGTATTTCATTGTTTTAGGCACATGCCTAAAACCAGTGCTGGGGAATAGCTAACTAAAATGAGCGAAATCACTGACTTTACTTTTTCAGTAGCTTATCAGTAGTGCAGCTACATTTAAAACGCTGTAGCTCTTCCAGTAAGTATTTTTCTTTGCAACTAGCGGTGTACCGTGCGTTCATTCATCTCGTGCCCAGGCTCCTGTTCGCGGCGCTCACAGTACAGTATACATTCGTATCCGTTTGTCTCTTAGCAACTTAAATGGTGATAAAAAGGTTATAACAATATTAACTCAGAATATGGCGTTAAAACGGTTAAAAACACCAAACAATATGACTTCAAGATGATATAATTTTTATTATACAGTATACTATGTATATGATAATCTTTACATATAAAATAAAGGGCCGACTTAGGACCGGTAAGTCGGAACCAATCGCAGTCGTACGTCTACGACGACCTGTATTATTTTTCTCTCTTTATAAAGACCAGTATTTTCGACTAACAGGTGTTTCTGATTGGTCTTTTTTGCGTGAATTTGTGAATCTTTCCACAAATCATGTTTTGCCAAAAACAACATGGAAATTGTGATTTATGAGGGTATGTTCATTATTAGTAAGGTTCATGTGTAAAAACAGTACTTTTTTCCCACCAGCTGCCTAATACATACACTGACCTATGACTGACTGACCACATTTGATTTGTGAAAAAATTCACAAATCAGACTGGTCAGAATGAGCCTGCCTGGACCTGTTTATATGGTGAAGTTTTTTTATTATTCGCGTTTGACAATAAAAAGGCAAAGTATAATATCGCAGATTTCCGGGTGGGGGTGACGTCATCCGAATTCACAAATCACGAATAACAAAATGCCACTGTGTTTACTATTTTACCTCACCGCACTGTCGAGATAAACTCAAAGGAATCTCGAATCGCAAACTGCAAACTATCTTTACCGCGGTTCTTTACCATAGTCCTTAAAAAGACCACACTCAAGCAACAACAATACACTGAGAAAACATGGCACATGAATGCGGGGATGTCACACCAGGCCCGGCCCTAACAAATTTGGAGCCCTAGGCAAGATTTTAGGTGGCGCCCCCTTGCATCGCAGTAAATTCCACTGCTAGTGTACATATACTCAAAAGAAACTGAATAGCTTTGTCTTAGACATTCTTTTATTTAAATAAACCAATTGCACATTCAAAATACTTAGAAATACCAAAAAATATTAACTGAATATATGAAATACAATATAAATAGCTTACATAAAGTATTAGATTTAAATATTCCCAAAATAAAAAGTGACATAATTTAAATTATAAATACAATATAAATAAGGCACTGCACAAAATAAGACATTAAAGAAACCAGTATGCACAAAAAATTACAAGGTACAAAAAATTACAAGGATTAAAATAAAAATTTTAACAAAAAGGTGATCTTACAAAGACCTCTGGTGGTGTTTTTTGGTACTGCCTTAACTTGAATGACTTAAACTACGCCACCATCTCCTCAACCTCACATAACCTGCTACAGCTTTACTCTGCTGGTCTTTCTTGCCGCAAAGTCATCTACAACATCATATGGCAACTGATTTGAGACCACATGGTTTATGCTTATCATGGCAAGTCCACTGAGATGTTCTTGCGTCATAGTAGATCTCAGGTAAGTTTTAATCAGTTTGAGCTTAGAGAAGCTTCTTTCAGCAGCAGCCACTGTAACGGGAAGAGTGGCAGAGATTCTCAAAGCAACCCACATGTTGGAATAAATTTCTGCCAGCTTCTTCTCATGCAGGAAGTTCAAGAGTTCCATGTTTGTCATATTCTTTGATGGCAATGGTGGGAAATTCTGCATTTCCTTTGCAAGTTCTGTGTCATCAATGTCTGGCTGGCTGTCATGGATCAGAGCAGTACTTAAAGTTTGACACTTTTGTAGCAGGTCTACTTCTCCTAAGTAGGGGAAATTGAGGAGCACACCAAACTTGTTATTCACCTCTCCATGATTCTGAAATCTTTCATGAAGAGAAGAGATAAATAAAAAAATGTGGTTTCCATTATGCGCAGTGCATCTTGTGTAGGCACATCTGGAGACTCATAGCCAAAGTGCCTTTTTGTGGTTCTCAACCGCTTTTGTTTGAGTTCAGCCTCCACGTTCATCTCTTCACACATGTCCTTTGCAGTTGTCTGTGCATTAGAAAATCCAGTGTTTCTATAACTGGTGAGAGAATCTCTGGTTTTCTTCAGCAAGTTGACAGCCACATCAAGCTACATGCAGGGTGACTGCATCAGTTTACTGACATACTGGATCTTGCTAAGAATGTCATACCATATGGCAGTACAAATGCAAAAGCGATAGGATCCAATCTCCTCAGCCAAAGATTGGGCTTCAACTCTTACCACAGGGTCTGCAGTTGTTTCCCTCACCTCCAGAAGAGCCTCTCTGATTTGTCCAGCCTGATACCTTACTGCCTCAATGCTTTTTATTCTGCTTTCCCATCTGGTCTCAGCCCATGATTTCAAAGTGATTTTCACATATTTCAGGAGGACATCCCACCTATGGGTGGAGGCTGAGAAGAGCTTGAATAACTTTATAAAGTTAAATGCCCAAAGTAGCCGAGGGCATCTGGTGAGCTTTTAGCAGCACCAGCTACTACCAGATTTAAAGTGTGGACATGGGACAAAAAAAAACTCTTGAGCTCAGCTGAAGCAACTTTGCCTGAACACCTTTGTTTTTTTCCCTTCATGTTGGTGCCGTTGTCATAAGACTGGCCTCTGCAGTCCTCAAATGGGATATTAAGTTCCTCTAGCCTTTTTAGTATTATAGATGACAAATGTTCTCCTGTTGACTGCTCTGCAACAAGAAAGCCCAAGAAATGCTCTTTAACTTGAGGAATGTCTTCTTGTGACACTATCCTGACTATAATAGAGAGCTGCTCCTCATGACTCAGATCAGGGGTGCAGTCTAAAATAATGGAGAAATATTTGGATGTTTTGATGTTTTTCACAATGTGTTCTATTATTTTAGATCTGATGGAGTTCATTTGGGACAAAAGTTCATTTTGAATTGTTTTGCCAAGATAACTGACGTGACTGCTAGCTCCACTTTCCACTCTACTGACATGCTGCCTCATCACTGGATCAAATTTGGCCATAAGGTCCTGGCACTGCTGAGGTTTCTCAGTCCATCTGAAGACAGAAGAGGAGTATGTGCCACCAGTCTAACAATAAACACATGATTTCAAGAATAAAATGAAATGAAATAATATAAATGAAAAAAAATCAGAGATGCATGCATGATGTAGACTGTACTGTATAATATACAATGTGCTTTTTTCTGATATGCAAATTATATTAGTATAGACAAATAATGTCATGACATCATCTTTACTGTAACGTTATGTTACCTCTGTCTTTATCGCGTTTTTCCTACTCTTCTTTTCTTTTTTTCTTCCCCTGGGCACCAGATAATTTAGGACGTTTTGACATGTTGAGCTTGTTGACACATCAAAAAATGACCACCCCCCCCAAGTAGCAGGTAAAGGCTAATTAGACGGAGGAGGGGGGTGGCGTGGAGGGCGGGGGGGGCGCTGCGGTGGCCTCATAGGAAAGTTATGTATCATTATTATTATTACTACTACTACTTAATAGGCTTTGCTAAGCAGGTCAATTCATGTGGGCTTGTTCTTTTCATATTAAGACACATTAATACCAACTAGTTTTAAGAATAGTGGAATGTTACACT
>JAAGVU020000093.1:275795-291061 GCA_011763525.2 Mormyrus iriodes | reverse complement strand
AAATATTCATACACTTTTAGCATGATTATAAAGTGAAGGCATCAGCATTGAATTGCAAAAGGACATTTAATTTCCATTGTGAGCCCTTCAGATGTACGGCAGCTGCGAGGGTATCGCTGCCCTTTGCGGCGCTTGATGTATATTTATTGATGAATCATTGATCAATCATTGATGAATAGTTATGCAATCACTTATTTTATGTCACATATTTTTATTTAATTGTCATTATTTTGTAGAAATCAGTTTTCACTTTGACATTAAACGGTTTTTTTGTCAAAAAAAACAGATTATGTTGATCATGATTGATTTATAAAAGGGTATAACATCCAAGGGGGTGAATACTTTTTATAGGCACTGTATATAAGTAAAATAAAAATTCATTAGTGTACCTTGAGCGTGCTCCTGTGTCCGCAATGAGCATCATGCACGTTTCTAAAACGCGCCGCATAAATACCATTTAATTATGCACAATGGGGGTGGCACGGTGGTGCAGTGGTTAGCACTGTTGCCTCGCACCTCTGGGATCGGGGTTCATGTCTGCGCCCAGGTTCCATGTGTGTGGAGTTTGCATGTTCTCCCCGTGTCGTCGTGGGGTTTCCTCGGGGTACTCCGGTTTCCCCCCACAGTCCAAAAACATGCTGAGGTTAATTGGAGTTACCACATTACCCATAGGTGTGAATGTGTGCGTGTGCCCAGCGATGGGTTGGCACCCCTATCCTGGGTTGTTCCCTGCCTTGCGCCCGCAGTCTCCGGGATAGGCTTCAGTCCCCCCGTGACCCGAAATGGAATAAGCGGTTCTGGAAAATGGATGGATGGATTATCCACAATTGACTTTAGACGTGATTTTTGTTGGTCAAAAGCGCAATGTTATGGAGTTAATTTTGTGCCAAAAGTATTCATCAAAATTTTGAAAACGGCAAGTAAAGTATTAAGTATACAAATTAAAAAATACATTGCAAATATCAGAAAACAGATTATAATGATGTTTTTCTTCTTCTCGTTTTTGTTTTGATTCTGGAATTTTAATTTTTGCTTCTGAATTCCCCCCACACAGGCTAGCTAGCGTGTCTGATCTGAAGTATCGGGAACAGTGTTATTCAGAGGAAAATGGCATGGTAACATAGCCTACAACTGGAGGGAATCAACGTTGAGATCTTTCATTGGTTTGGCTTAAAAATATTTAAAATGTAATGTAAAAAGTGACACGAATGAGTATATACGATAGTAAAAGTATGAGCCCAGGAGGTATTTGTATTTTTATTACATTTAAATACAAGTCAAACATAATTACACGGGTCTGCAAAATCAAGGTGGCGCTCCACCTTCTGGTCATTGGAAGGTGTTACTCCCCCTATGGGCACACGCCCACTACGTGCCTTTCATGACTGAAGACGAAAGGCATTTCGGACACAGCAAAAGATGAAATACATTTCGTAGTGCACTTCCGTGACTCAGCAAAAGACGGAATGCATTTCCTGATACCACTGAATCAATTTTGTCCACAAAATTATTGTGCATCATTCACGAAATGCATTTTGTCCACTAAATGAATTTCTCTCATTCATGAAATGCATTTCACACAAAATGACTTTCTTTTGTCCAGAAATGCAAAGTGTTGATATCAATTCTGTGCACAATTTTTTTTATTTCTATGCACATAAGAAAGTGTAGTCTTTATGCGTTTGTGGACAAAATGCAGCAAGGAATTACTTGATTTCGTTATTAAATAATGCATTTTGTGGTACAGAATATATTTTGTGCACGAAAATGAGCACTTGACACTTGTCTTCCCATAAGAATCTGGCTAGGGCCAGCGGGTTAGTGGAATAGCGAAAGTAGCTCAACTGGATGGGTTGGTGATATTTTATAAACACGAAATATGTGCTGCATACTTTGCATATTTTTCTAATAAAAGTACACTATTATAGAACAGCATAGAGACAATTCCATAACAGTGATATCCTGCGGAAAACCAGCTCTGGACCTTTCCAAAATGATTAATTCCAGCTGACCAATGGATGTGTAACTGTGCGTTCACAACGCGAGTGGCGAGAGCGTCAAAGCGACCGGAAGTCATTCATTCTCTATGGGAGGGCGCGTCGCCTAGCGGCGAAGAGCGGCGCGGCACAATTTAAGCGGCAAGAGAGTCAAAATCAAGTTGAAGCCTAGTCAACTTTATGGTAATAAGCTATGACACGTTCGGCGGAAACCAATCGGAATGTAGAGATGCTTCGCGAAAGAGAGTTCCACGGAAACACAAGCATGTAAACTTTTGTTCCGATCAAATAAGTCCCAAGCGCAATGGAGGAGAGACTGATTATTGCTGTATCAGGATTCCCAGTTATTTATGATCTGTCTGTCTTTGCCTATAGGGACATAAATAAAAAAATGATGCATGGACCAAGGTATCGGAAATTATTGGTGTTCCCGGTGAGTTGGTTTACTGCATAATATAATTTTGTGAAAAAGGAAGGAAATTGCGTAATAATTTAGGCGCCATATAGCATGCAAAACAATGTGAATAGTGTTATTTATAAGATTACGGTTTGTCATAACATAATTACATGATCTAGTAAAACAGCCACGATATATTTTTAGTACTATTCATGTGACACTGATGATTCTGACAAACAGAAGGTATTGCACTAGCCTACTTTAGCACATAGCTAAATACCGATTTGACAAATTATACCCTATCGGCAGTCGGCACAAATATGAACCACACATTTGTTTGCTTTGTGGCCCCTTTAAAAAGTTTGCGGGCCCAAGCATTTCGAATGGCCTTATCCCCACCCACCCCGCCTACATCAGAGAGCGTCCAAAGCGTTCGCTAGCGCCGCGAACAGTGTGAATACGTGGTAAGGCGTACATCCCCTTCTAAGCCCCGCCCACCCGCTAAAAAAGAGCCAGAAGTCGGAAACAAAAAAAGTGTTCCAGAAGCAAAAGCAAAAATCCAGAAGTAAAACAAAAAAGAGAAGGAAAAAAATATTTTTATAATATTTGTATGAATATATTATATATATAATATTTGCTAAGTATTTTTCATTCTGATACTTAAAAAATTTGCTTGAGTTTTCAAAATTTTTATCAATACTTTTCGTACAAAATTAACTTCATACATTTTGCTGCTTTAAAACAGCAACGCACACAGCCACGCTTCTTTTAAGTAACAACACTCCTAGAAGCGCGAATCGAACGCAAAATCATTTGCTATATTGACGACACGGGCACCTGGTGTGAAAATAAGCTGGTATGAAACTAGCAAAACCATTGTGCCTTGTGCTTTTTGCTGGCGCAAAATAGGGCCCTTTGTGTTTAATGTGTCCAACTGCTGCCTGACTTATAGGGGAAATAAACAGGAGTTTGTACAAATATCTTTTTTTCGATTAATTGTTTAAAAAAATGTCTCATTCGATATTGATCTGTAAAACTTACGGATCGATCTATTACACTAATATGCATTTTTTCCAGTTTTCTATATTACTTTATGCAATTGTTAAACATAGCGTTGTACCTGACTGTATTGCAACGCAGATTTCGGTGCTTATCCAGCCTTCAAGTCATGTTGGAGAAATCGTGAATATGACATGAGAGCATATGAACGTCCCTACAAAGTCATATTTACCAGTGGGAAACTCGACATGTTCTTTAAGCCCCAAGTTCCCGAGATGGGGGTGGCAACGGACAGCTCCACTGTGAAAGGAAAATTATTTTTAAAGTAGTACATTTTATTCAGCGTGTCAGTGCACAACTCTGAATTGTTTTGCATGTTGAGCAGATTGTTATTAAATGATGTACTGTGAAAAAAAAATGATAGGTTTTGTGATATCTTGTGATATCTAGTGAGATGGTCGAAGGAGACTTACACAACTCCGTAGATGAACTTCGTGAACTTTATTACATCTTCCCAGAACACTCGTAATACTGAACCCTCCTCGCTCATGCTATCATCTTGTCTAACTCTCTTCTAGGCTTCTCTATAACCCCTACCGGAAACTGCACTCCCCCTAGCGGTCGTCAATATACATTCTGTGGTCACATTACTGCATCCCCTCCCTCCTGATAATACTAGTGTCCACTTATTAGCACAGTATTACAACAAAACATTGCGTGTCACTACAGCACAATTCAACCATACCCACAGACTTCTTTTTTTTTTTTTACAAGAAAAAGAACAACGCCAGCTCTCTGTGTAAAGCGTTCACTGCTACGCTATTTGTAGTCCTTTAAGTAAGTAGGCACTCTCCTACTTCTCTGAGATCTCCTCAATACTGGTCTGTCCTCTGACACTGCTATCGCGTCCTCCGAAGCTGCTGCTGCTGCGCTATCCACGGGATCCAGAGATGTAGGCGGTTCGCTCTCCACCAGGGGTGCAACTTCCTCCGGCAGCGATGTCTCAGGTGTCTCCATGGCTGTCTGTGAAGAAGGAGAACTTCTCCGACGCACCTGATCAATGTGTCATCTCACCACTTGACCATTCCCCAACATGACTCTCCCGTGCTTTTCTTCATGAGTGACTTAAATGTCTGAACAGCCCTTTCTGCTAATCCATTTGAAGCAGCATGGTAAGGGGCTGCTGTAATGTGTCTAATGCCATTTTTCTGCATGAATTCCTGAAATTCCTCACTAGTGAAACAAGCTCCATTGTCTGACACTACTATTTCAGGTAAGCCATGTTGACTAAAACTCTAAGACACTCAACAGTCACCGCAGATGTTGATCTGTTAACAATGTGTGCTTCTATCCACTTAGAATATGCATCTACCAGGATTAGAAACATCTTACCCATCCATGGACCTGCATAGTCCACATGCACTCTCCTTCAGGGCTTGTCTGGAACTTCCCATGGGTGCAATGGTGCTAATGCCGGACTGTTTCTATTTTCCTGGCAGACTGGACATGCATTTACCAGAGACTCCACTTCTGCATCCAAGTTTGGCCACCACATGTAACTTCGTGCCAACCCCTTCATTCTCATAATGCCAGGGTGTGTCTGATGCAGTTGCTTCAGTAGAGCTATCCTGCCCTGCAAGGGAATGACTGCTCTTCCACCCCACAGTATTCAACCTTCCTGTGTACTAAGCTCATCCTTCCTTTTGGCGTATGGTGTGAATGCACGATCTTCCCATGTCTTTGGCCATCCTCTTAAGATAAATTACCACACTCTGGCTAGTACTGGATCCTTATCAGTCCACTTTTTCACTTGCTGTGCATTCACCAATGGTGTGTCACTGTCATCAAACAACAACACTCTCTCTTCCTCTTCAGGTGATCTCTCTCCTGTTACTGTCAGTGGCAACCTACTCAGTGCATCTGCATTTGAGTGGTCTTTACCCATCTTGTATATGATGGTAAAATCATAATCTCCTAACGTGATTGCCCACCTTTGGACACGTGGCGAGGCCATCTGTGGTACAGCTCTCATTTCACTGAATAGCGAAATCAAGGGCTTATGATCGATCACAATTGTAAAATGTCTTCCATACAAGTAACTGTGGAATTTCTTCACCCCGAACACTACAGCTAGACCCTCCTTATTCAACTGCGAGTAGTTCTTCTGAGCTACACTCAATGTTTGTGACACGAAACTAATAGGTCTCTCAGATCCATCTGACATCTGATGTGAGAGTACTGCCCCCACTCCGTAGGGTGATGCATCACATGCCAAGATGAGTGGTTTTTTCGAATCATAGTGAACTAGTCTGTGGACTGCCCCATATCCATGGACAACGTATAAACGGCGCCGGGCTCCTGAGCTCCACGCACAGAGCGGCCGGCATTTACAACCATCATTCCTTGCAAATCCTTCACATCTTTAGATGCAGATTCCATGGCCTGGCACAACTTCATTGCCTTGTCGAACGATAGGTCGACCTCCGACAACAGACGTCGCTGGATTCTGTCATCGTTCACTCCGCACACCAATCTGTCCCGCAGCATCTGTAGTAGTGCGTTGCCATATTCGCAATGTTGCGCCAATTTCCTCAACTCGGCCACGTATCCAGCAATGGACTCCCCACTCTGCCTAATGCGCGAGTTAAATTTAAATCACTGCACAACTTCACTCGGCTTTGGATTGAAATGGGCTTTCAATGTCTGCATCAGCTGTGCATACGTTTTATCCCTGGGCACTTCTGGGCTAAGCAAGCTTCTCCACAGACTATACGTAGCTGCTCCCACACCACTTAGCAAAACGGCTCTTTTCTTATCCATGTTCGTTATGCCATTTGCCTCAAAGAAAAATTCAAGCGTTTCGCTATATTCCTCCCACAACTGGGATGCACCGTTGAACGGACTCACCGACCTGATTACAGCGGGCATCATCGATTGCTTCAATCAGGTTCGCGCACTTCGTACCATTTCGTATTCTCATTTAATCCTCATCGCTAAGTGTGTGATATCTTGTGATATCTAGTAAGATGGTCGAAGGAGACTTACACAACTCCGTAGAAGAACTTCGAGAACTTTATTACATCTTCCCAGAACACTCGTAATACTGAACCCTCCTCGCTCATGCTACCATCTTGTCTAACTCTCTTCTAGGCTTCTCTATAACCCCTACTGGAAACTGCACTCCCCCTAGCGGTCGTCAATATACACTCTGTGTTCCCATTACTACAGGTTTATTTTCTCAATATTTGATTTGTAGCTGGTCAGGTACCTGCTGTTTGAGATGGGGATTATAAAAAGTTCAATTAACGCTATGAGTGTGTTTTGGCTTTGGAGAAACGCAAAAAACAGTAAAACAAAAATAGCCTCCATTTTGCTCCGACTTAACCATCTGAAGACGCGTCACGTCGTAATTCTGATTTCCCAACTCCCTAATCGGTTCTTCCGAGTGCTTGAAGGCAGCACCATATATGCCGTTCCAATTTCCTTGGAGGTCAGAACTCGGAATGACGTCACACATGACTTAAACGCGTTCCAGTACAAGTTGGAAAGCCATTTAGCAAAACCAGGGACCTGTTTTAAAAAGCAATATTTCCTTCTAAGCCGAACAACTTGTACCTTAGTTTAAATGGCCTGTCGTTCACTTACATTTAACCCGGACTACCTTAAATCTGGCAAATTGTCCGAATAAGCAGTTCTAGCCCGGTTAATTGTTAGCAATATCAGTTGATAACAACACATTACGCAATGTGTTGCGCATAAAACTCCATAGCAACACGTCCACAGATAGCAGTTGGACAGTATTGTGTATATGACCGATTTAACGCCAGTGCTAATAAACAGTATAAAACTGCAGCTTCAATTTATGTTAATTATAAAGGGTGCAGCCATCTTGAATTCACGTGGGGTTGTGTCGGTTCCTCTGAGTTCACGAGTAGGAATTCTGGCTTCAGGGGGCATTCCAGGTGAATTTTCCGACTAGGAAATCGGAATTTTCGAGTCCAAATTGTTGCTTAACACCTGTAGGACCAGGATTTAAGTGTCTGCCATGGCTCCGTGTATGTGGAGTTTACATGTTCTCCCTGTGTTGGTGTATGGTTTCTACAGATACTCTGCAGTCTAAAGACATACAGAGGTTAACTGGAGTTATCAAAATGTGTGTGTGCGCATGCCATGTGATGGGTTGGCACCCCATCCTGGGTTATTCCCTGCTTTGCACCTGTAGCTTCCAGGATAGGCACTGGACCCCCTACAATCCTGAATAGGACAAACAGTTTCAGAAAATAGATGGATGTTAGGGAGGACGTTTCAAGCTACTTCAGGCTTTACACACTACTTTAAAACTGAAAGGCTCCTATGCTTGGCTTAATAGTTCAGTGCTTCTTGTGCTTTGACTGGTTTGTTTCCTTGATTGAACGACTCATCCAGATGTTCCACATTAACATTAGTGACACACACATGATTATAGGAGACTGACTAATCAATACACAGCAAGAACTGAGTGCTTAAGTAAAATCAAGGTCTTTTTCATTTAAATGGTAGTTAACAAATCCTGCCATAGCTCAGTGTTCTCCCTGGCATGGATTATCTGGTCACCCTAACTTAGATCTTTTTTAACATCTTTCTAAATATGGAAAGCTGCTGTATAGTATTTCATTCCTAATGAATTGATATTGAATCAGAATCAAATTGAATTGGATTGAATCGAATCATTACCTTGTGAACTGAATTGAATTGGGCCATCTGTGCCAATACCCAGCCCATTCCACAGAGTATGTTCTCTTAATTGGGATTATCAAGATGCTACACGTCTTCATTTTCTCTCGGAGGTTCAATAGTAAAATTTAGATTATATCTACGAAAAATTTATACAGATTTCTACATCGGGCCCAAAACTGATACACTCAATAAATACTTGTCCGGGCCAGTAAGCTAAAACCGTGAACTAGGGAAATCCCCTTTTTTCTGGATGTGCAGCCTGTGGAACAGACCAAGACCAAACTCCTTCAGAACAATGGAGTGCTTTACGTGGAGTCACATGATCCCAGAGAGTGGAATGTGGGAGATGGCGAGGCACACCCTGATACTAAACATGCACACCACAGAGACATTAGCAGGAGGGAGGTTCTGAAAGGCGCATGGCTTAGCATTGCATCATCTCTTCAGTCCCAGCAGTTGAACAATAATCAGAATCCCACCCCCCTTTTGGAAGAAGACCTGAAGACTGGGATAGCAGTGCCATCACCTACATCTGAACCCTGCTCACCTCAGGATACACTAAGCATTTGTTTGGATTTAAGTCCTGAGTCGAATACTGCCAGTCTGTCTGTGATGTCCTGTCACCCACAATCCCTCCTCATTCTACGCAGTCACCCAGATAAGCCTCTTCTCTACTTATAAGGCCACATCATAGCTACATATTGCTTTAAAACTACAGTAAGATGATTAGACTTTACTTATGAATTATGTGCCATTTCTAATTTTATAAACTATGCTTTGTGTAATCTCTTCTCTCCCCCTCATAAAACTTTTAAACCCCCCAAAAACACAAAAGAACACTGAAGTATGATGGGTATTTTTGCTTGTGCTGATCATTTTGCTGTTCAAAATAACATTCTATGAATGTCAGCATGTATGAGTTTCTTTAAATCATTTCAATTTTGTAACCTTTAAAAATTCATATATGAGGATTCATTATTTTATATATGAGCAAATCAGTTTATTCGGTTAAATTCAAAGGTATGGATATAAGTAAAATATAACTTTTAATTAATATATCAAATAAGGCCATGCTTGTGCTACGTGGTAAGATCCAGCTACTACTGGAATGAGTTTTAAAATTCATTTAAATACATATAGCTACTGTACAAATGGTACATATATAAGTACTACACAGGATGCTCAATATACATAAAGTACCTAGATAATACCTCTGTGGTATTACATTTGTTGACTATTGTTTTTAAACAGTTTTGAGGAATTTAAACAGGGGGGCTACAGGTACCCTTATATAAAGATCATCAATTTGTGAAAGACGAGAAAGTCAATTTGGGTGTCAAGACCAACATGTTTCAAGATGACCTTTTGGTATTATGTAAAGATCATCTGGCAAACCTGGATGAAAGTTTAATCTGGAAAACAGAACTACACGCTGTACTGTGTCAAAAGAAACAGCACATTGGGTTACCATGGAAACAGATGATATCATTTCACAGTTTGGTGGGATCTGCTGGGAACCCAAGGAACATTAGTTAAGTTCTTAGCAACAACTGTGTGTTATACACACTGCAATCATGTCTGCAGAAAAAAGCCAGCAGACAATATAGAAACATTAACTGCAAGCATGACGTTTGGGGTGGGGGGCACAGTCATATAAGACCTTTAACAGTGCCATCACTGAGCAGGCTAAAATACCAAGGAGCACACCCAAAAAGCCTGCCCCTGGCATTTGTGTGTCTGCAGGCAGGAATGCTACTGTTGTCCTGGGGGTCGGGGGGTTGGGTCCCTGCGGGGACATGCAGAACACAGACTTGGTACAGGACAGACAACACGCATGAGGCACATGACAGAAAACATGCAACGGGCTTGCAGAAGAGACATTACACAGAAGAGACATTACACATTGCACACTCTCACCCCCCGCCCCCATTCGCACCATCTTTAATGGATTCAGTTACAGCATAAGTGACACAATCTATGGGGTTCCTCTGTCATATTCTTTATAAGATGTATCAGCTCAAAACAGTCATCGTCAAAAATAACTTTTTTTTCATTATTCAGTCAGTGATTTACAAGGTGCAAACATAGGAAGAAAAACAGCTGATTTTTTGGCTCCTTGCCGCACTATTGCCGCACTATTCTAACACATTTGTGTATCACGCTGAGACTGTATGTTGAAAGCAAACCTCCAATTTGCCTATGACATCTGGGAAAGCAGAAAACCTGCTATTAGGGCGGTAGGGCCAGGTGGCCTTCCCGGTGAATGAAAGGGCCGCGTCACTGGTATTGTGTGCAAGACGGGCATCGTGTATCTGCCGTTCTGTCAGAAGCAATGCTTTAACCTCCCATCTCCCAACAGCCGCACCCTTTCTCATCAAGGCTAAGTGGAGTGTGACTAAGTGTTCCTCACCTCCTGCATACATGGCTTTCTCTTTGGAGCCCACATGCGTTCATCTGTGACTCAAACAGAGGAGCCTGTTATCGATCTGGTCATGAGCCTGTCACTTTGGATCTGTCTGGCCTTATGTGTAGGCTGAAGAAAAATTAGTCAATTCACAACTCAAATAAAAGGAAAAACAGAACATTAAAAGGGCTTTTCACCTGAAGACCTTGTAATTAACATTTGCCCGGATGATGTGTATCCTGGCATTTTAACCTTGAATTTCTTGGGCAATATAAAATAATTTTAATACGTGATACTTTACATCATTCAGTATTATATATTTGGTCTTTCACACCAAATGTAAAAATCTCAGTGACATGCCTGTGTTTAGCATCACAGAGGTACTATTTAGCAGTGTGGAACTATACCATCTGCTTTGTTTTAGTTCCCAGTAACATTTTACATGCATTGCAAGACCTGATTTTTTGACATTGTGCAAGTGACACATGTCCTGTTTAGAGACTAATCAAATAAAGTGTGATGTTTATGTTAAATACTGCATTGACTGTGTTCTTAGGACATACTTAATGTATGTGTATAATGGGAGAGTCGGCTTGATTTATATGTCGTATAACAGTGTGCTTACTATTTAAGACTGCATGTGAAATATATGTTGTGTCTGTTTTGTACACCTGTCTGTGTATTTTTTGATGTATTATAATCTGAGTATACACTGTATTTGCACTTCGTGTGTCGTCTGTCTTGGATTTTGTCTGTCCTATGCCTTATGCGTGGTGTCTGTCATACTCCTCGTGCATCTTGTTTGTCTTGTGCTTTGTGCCTTGTGTCCATGTGTGTTATCTGTTGTATACTTTGTGTGTGTTGTCTGTTGTGTTCCTCAATGCATATTGTCTGTCCTGTGCCTCATCTGTGTTGTCTGTCATACACCTCTTGCGTCTTGTCTGTTCTACACCTTGCGTTGTCTATTGTCTGTCCTGCACCTCATTTGTGTTGTCCTACCCGTTAAGCATGTTATCTGTTCTGTGCCTCGTGTGTGTTGTCTGTCATGCATCTTGTGCATGTTGTCTGTCCTACAGCTCATATTTCTATTCTGTTCTGCGCTTCAAGCATGTTTATCTGTTGTGTTCCTTGGGTCTAATCTGTCCTGTGCATTATGCATGTTGTTTGTCCAGAACACGTACGTGTTATCTGTCTTGTGCTTCATGCACCTTGTCTGTCCTGCCTCTCGCGCGAGTTGTCTGTCATGCGTCTTGTGCGTGTTGTCTATTCTACACATCATGCATGTTGTCTGTTGTACAGATAATTTGACTATGTCACAGGTTTGGTCAGACACTCCTGTGGAGCTCAGAATGAAAGCAAATGTATATAGAACACGGAGACCTAGTACAAGTGCTGCAGTTTAAACTTCTCTTGGGTGATAATCTCCCTGGGAATCCAGTGTGGACGGGAGTACAAACACAGAGCACGATAAAGGCTAAAACAAGAGGGTCTGACACGATGACATGCGAAAGTGACAGCCATGCAACTCTCTCTCTAGCCTCTGGGTCTAATGAGCCAGGGAGCCACCCATCTGATATGCAGTCTCCATCGTCACACGTTTTCATCTGCTGTATCAATGGTTTACAAAAGGAGCAAGACCTGAGATTTCTGCAGGTTATTGTAAGAGTGATGTGAATAAAGACAGCTACATGGTGAACTATCAAATAGAATAAAGTTCAGCCTACACCAGAGGTGCAGTACTTCAGCACTGGGCTCTCCTCCCCTGCTCCCTGCATCCTGTCTTGAGGGTGACAGTCTGTAGCAGGAGCAGAGTTTGTCTACCACCCATAAACTGAGTGGAGGACCCAGTTCAAACTCAAATGTGGCATCCTGGTATAGCAGCTTGACCAGGAGAAGCAGCACCTCATCAGGTGATTCCATCTCACCTGGATACCCTTGTGCGATGGTCCACAATGCTGAAACATCACCATAAGGATCCCAAATTAAGGCTGGTGATGGGTGTCTCTGGTTTATCAATGGCTGTGTTGTCATATGTCCATTTGAAGTCTTTCAGTGCAGTGGAGTTTTGTGCTTTGAAGCTTCAGCATGAGGAACAGGGTTCAGTGGCAGGTTTCCACTGTACCTCTGAGGTACTGGGGACTATACACACTCCATCCTGCCTAGTCAGCGGTTACACTTCCTCCTGCATGGAGCCATGGTTGGATTTTTTGTAGGTGGTGGAGTGGTTCTTTGCTACTTGAGCATACATAGGTTAGGGCTCAAGGTGTCTCGTTTGGAGGTTTCATATCTCCTCCAGAGAGCTTCGTGGAACCAGTCCTTTCTTTTTTCCACTGGTGAGCCTCAGGAAGCCGTCACTCTCCTCGCTCTTCCCCACGCATATCTAAGGGATCGGAAACATGGAGAGGAGAGAGAATACCAGTGGGCAGGGTCAAGACAGGAAGATGGAGCTGCAGAGATGGACGGTGGTCCGAAACAGGAGACATTAAAGAAGAATCAGGCTAAGGAGGTTCAGATATGTAGATGAGTGAGATATTTCCAGAGGGGAGACATGATCCTGGGTGCTGAGAGGGGACTGATATACACCAAACCAAACAGTCACATAGACAGAAAGGATATTACTGCGTAAAAAGAATGAAAGCCACAAAACACAATACAGTAATTCCTCACTATATCGCGCCTCGACTTTCGCGGCTTCACTCTATCGCGGATTTGATATGCAAGCATATCTAAATATATATTGCGAATTTTTCGCTGGTTCGCGGATTTCTGCGGACGATGGGTCTTTTTATTTCTGGTACATGCTACTTCAGTTGGTTTGCCCTGTTGATTTCATACACTGGACGCTATTGGCGGATGGTTGCCAAATCGGCCAAAATCAGCTGAGAATGTAAACACTACCAGAATGCAAATGGCGCGTGACTGCAGTATTCGTATTTTATAAATATGATACTAATATTAAAGGAATAATCATAATATATCTAATATAACTGGGTAAGTAAAACGAGTGCATTACTGTATATTATAGTAAATATAAAATATTTTTTGTTAAAATATGTATTATTACAATGTGTTTACTGTGTTACGTATTAAATAAAACTCCTCAATGATATACGATACATATATTTGTGCGTAGTATATAAACAATGTGTTTACATACATAATTTCAAGAAATATTACCTAATATCTAAGAGAATATAAAGGGTTTATAAGGACATAAAATATACAAAAATAACCATATAAACATATGGTTTTTACTTCGCGGATTTTCACCTTTCGAGGAGGGATCACTGTAGACTCAAATGAATTGAGATATTGAAGAATAGTTAGACTATAGCCAACACCTATTTTATGAGGTGACATATATTCCCAAAGTCAAAACAAAAGTGAGCTGTGGACCATAACTAGTCATCACCTGGGAGTCTTTGACGGTCATCTGGCCTTTCTCTCGGTTGCCATGGAAAGCCTCGGTGACCCTCCATACCCGTTCACCCGGCCGGACCCTCTGCACAAAGTTGGCTGGGAAGAAGCCCACCTTGTCCTTGCTTTTGCCCTGCAAGGACATATAGGTGCTCAGACTATGGGTAAATCCACAGATGGAATGGGAACTGCTGCTAGACCTGATGGCATCTCGGATCACCTTCTGAGAAGCTATTGCTGATCAGCTGGCTGTTGTCTTTACCCACATCTTTAATGAGTCTCTGGCTCATTCCGTCGTGCCTATATGCTTCAAAAGATCCACCACTGTCCCGGTGCCGAAGCACAACAAGCCCTCCAGCCTGAATGACTACCACCCTGTTACATTACCATCTCTAGACATTAAGGTATTTGAGAGGCTTATAAAAGGCTCCATTTGTTCCTCCATCTCCACTGACCATTGGCTCTATACCCATGTCTGCATAGTCACTGACAGCTCCAACGCCACAGTAAAATTTGTACAGTAGTGCTTGGTCTTATCTCCAGCAATGATGAGACGATCTACTTGAGGGAAGTGGAGAACCTGGCAAGGTGGTGCCGGGATAAGAGTCTCCAGCTGAACACCAGCAAAACAAAAGAGATGGTGGTGGACTACAGCAGGAAATGACAGCACCACTACTCTCCCCTCTACATAAATGGGGTTACAGTGGAGAAGGTGAGCAACTTCAAGTACCTTGGGGTTCAGCTCACAGAAGATCTCACCTGGTCCACACACATACATGGGCAGATTACTAAAACAAAGCAACGACTTTATCATCTGAGGTAGCTAAGGAGGTTTAAGGTTTCTTCTACGATCCTTAAGACCTTCTACACAGGTGCTCTTGAGAGCATGCTGACTATTAGCATCACAGCGTGGTTTGGCAACTGCTCCATCCAAGACTGCAAAGCCCAGCAGAGTGTGATCAGTGCAGCAGAGCGCACTCTCTTTCCCCATCTAATTTTCTTTTCTCTTCTCACTGCGCAGATCCGCAGCCTCATGACAAGAACAGAGAAACTCAATAGGAGCTTTTATCCTCAGGTCATAAGGCTCTTCAAACAAGACATACAGTGCCTATAAAAAGTGTTCACCGCCTTGGATGTTTTGCCGTTTTATTGCGTCAAAGTGAAAACTGATTTCTACAAAATAATGACAATTAAATAAAAATATATGACATAAAATAAGTGATTGCATAAATATTAAACCCCTTCAAGTCAGTATGTAATAGATGCACCTTTGGCTGCAATCACAGCATGGAGTCTGTGTGGATAGGTCTCAATCAGGCTTGCACATCTGGACACT
>JAAGVU020000093.1:202561-219464 GCA_011763525.2 Mormyrus iriodes | reverse complement strand
ATATATATATATATATATATATATATATATATATATATATATATATATATAAACCAAACACAGTATGCTAGTGACTGAGTCAACAAATACATGGGTATATGGATGGTCAATGGCAATACTGGGCTGGCTTTAGAAGGTTTTGAAAGCTGACGTACTTTGACAATTATATATATATAATATATATTTGGCCATTTCAAAACCTTCTAAAGCCAGCCCAGTGTGTGTGTGTGTGTGTGTGTATATATAATTGAATCTCTGATATATAAATATGTACAATTTTCAGTCTCACTCATTTCTCAATTTTTCAGCATGCTTCTGTGCAAAATATACACTTGGCTGTTCCTCAGTTCTTCAGTCCTGCTTCTAGGAGCCTGTTATGAATGGTCCCAGCAATGTACTTCACACCACTTAATGTTTCCCATTCTTTTTGAAGGGCACTTGAGGTCATCCTCCAATTTATGAGGCACTTCCTGATAAGTTGACTTGTTCTCTGGCATTAGAAAGTTGCTTCTGCCCTCTACCTGGCTGGTTTTTGGTTATTGCCAATGTCTCCTGCTTCACCTTGTTCTTGTGTACTGCTGTCTTAGAGATTTGGAGCCTGGAAGCAGCCTGCCTCGCAGTGTAGCCTTCTACCAGCAGAACCAGGATTAAAGCAGGATTTAAAAATGCAGTTTTTTTTTTTAATATATAGCATTGTCTAGACTTTTTCCAGAGTTGTATGTGTATGTGTATGTGGGTGTATATACATATACAAACATATAATCTTATATAAATAAACCAGAAGAATCTCTTAGATTTTGGTCTATTTTAATTTCAGCCATAGCAACCCAGTGATAGTAGCACACAAGTTGCATGCATGCTGTCACCTCTGGCTTGCTCACTGGGGGCTTTGGGCGGGGATAATGTAAAGCGCTTTGAGACAACGTAATGTTGTGAAAATGCGCTATACAAATAAAATTGAACTAAATTGAATGACTGAGGTCACATGACCAGCCTACTCTGGATACTGCCTTTTAGCCTTTTTATTTAAGATGGAGCAAGTAGCTGAGCCTACCATTATTTGGTACTTATATCTTGGAAGAGATGATTCTGAACTAAACCCAATATGCCAGCCAATCAAAGTGGCCAGACCTGATGAGCGTAAGATGCCTAAAAGCTTGCTCATAATAATTGCAGCATGCTCTGGGAATCTCTGATCCCAAGTACTTTGCAACAAATGCGTAATCATAACATTCATACTCTTGTGTACAAGTAGCTATTTAAAAACTAATGTTTACATTTTCTAGTGTCCCCATCTCAGGAAGGGGGTATAGTTGTATTTTCAATAGTTCCTTGTTGTTTTTGCTGTTCTTGTTGTTGTTATTGGGGGGGTCTCCCTAGGAGAATGATTGTAGGGGGGGCCTCTAAGACCCTGAACCTGGTGGTTGGCACCAACAGGGGAGACTATTTAAGAGGGAGTCTGGCGAGCTTTCTATTTCTCTGTGGGTTGCATGGTTGGAGTTAAGAGTGTATATATTTGTAAGATGTGACTGTGTGTTCAAAGGGAAGGGCTGATTTATATAGTAGTGAATGCTACAATGTGATAGCATGGACTGTGCTGTAATTATACAATACAAATTATTCTCCCTATAATCACTTTTTAGCGATCGATATAGGTTATGTCTGCATCTGTACCAACCACAAAACAAATGTGCATCACAACATGGAAAGAAAATGATAGCCCCATCACATTTATCTAGCAGATGTTTTTTGGCGATGGTGATGTACTAGTGAGGCAGATAATACATCTCAAGCATATAGCTGTCAGGGCACCCAATTCAGTACAAGTGCTTCTAGGGAGAACTTTCAATGAGTGACCAATAATAAATGCAAGGTTGCATTGCAGCTGATTACGCAATTAGCTGCAGGTTCAGTACATCCAATGTTAAATGAAAGGACATATGCAGACCAGCCAAAGTGCTGTTTACACTGCGCTCTCTAAAGTATGTACAACTGCCCCTCAGTGTTGCCAAGAGACTATAACCAAAAGATACCTAAGGAAGATAGAGAACAAGTGAACAAGTCAATAGTTGGACAGGTCATTTGAGGAATTCTCGAAAATGATGGGTCCTGAGCAGGGGTACAGGAGGGGTCTAACAGATGGGAGGGCTGACAAGGACAGAGGTGAAATTTGTTAACCTGGGGAGGGGCTGGATTATGGTAAATTCTTGCAAATTTTGCATGATCATCTGTTATCAAAAGGGGCACACTGTAAAATTTGCTGGCTGTTGGGGGGTTGCTTGAGTGGCGTGATCCATGGTGGTGCTTAATAAAAATCAGTAAAAGCACTTTTGGGCAGATTGTTCTTTTTTATTTATATTATAGAGTATATGTTTGTCTGGGGAACATTTTAATAAGTAATTTTTAGATCTAATTTATTCCTGATACTTCCCTGGATCCATTGTGTTTCAAAATGGTGACGCGAAGTCTGTCAACCACAGACATTTGGTGTACAGCCAGCGGTGTATCTATATACTCTGAGGCCCCCTGACAAAATTTCACCTTAGATCCCGCAATTGGGCCCCTCATACCCCCTCACCATCCCCCAAAATTGTTTGGTGTAATTTCACTCACATAACAGTATAATCCAGTCAGTTCTATTTTGGTACTGACCTGTAATAAAAGCTGTCCTTATATCCCCTTTGGCTACATTGCTCAGTCATGGCTTCAGACAGCTCACTGGTGAAATCTCACCCTCAGTAAAATACCTTCCTCAGTCTATAGAATTCACTGTCTGTATTTAACAGAACGTGATGGTAGCTAGTCGCTCTTACTAATGCAATAATTTGACTTTTAAATCCAAATCTTTGTGAAGGACAACTTTAGTTTTTAAGAGCCAAAGGACTAGACCTGGGGTAGGCAACCCTGACCCTGGAGTGCTGATTTCCAGCAGGATTTCCATTCTACCTGGTCTCTGATGAACCAGACATGATCTCGGCCAGACAGGTAAGATAGATAACCTGCTGGATACCGTCACTTCAGGATCAGGGTTGCCTACTCCTGGGCTAGATCTTTATATTTTCATATAAATTTAAGATTTTATAAAATTCAAAAGTGGGTCATCAAATAAATACTATTTCCCCTCATAGAATTAAACGTTCTTCTGTCACAATATTATTCTGCATAGTTACACATTTTTTAGAAAGATCTAAAAACATCATAACAACCCTTAAGCGCTACATAACGCCTCCAAATATTATGTCTTCGTAAGGAGTGTAACATTCATAAATTAACACATAATTATTGTACATAACAGTCAAAAACTGCATGAGTGTAACATAAGACCATAAGGCCACATTCTGCATATCATGTACACACCATTTATAAGCACAATTGATTAATTTTCATAGCCACTTATTTACTTTTGTGTCATTGGGAGCCTGTAGCCTATATCAAGAAAAGCATGCCAGCACTTCACTGGGCACACAAAAACGTGACTCAGAGATACCAAGCCATCTACAGAAATTCATATGCAAGGACAGCACACAAACACAGGAATAACATGAAAACTTATGGAATGTATGACATAAAAGTCTTATATATGTATGTATAGATGTTATTTGTACTGAAAAAGATGATCTAGCTGTTAATAAATAATGGTAAAATCATTACTTTATATGCCGGATACTGCATGTGCCATATGCCAGATACAGTATTTTCCATTGTAAATGTAGATTTTGTGTATTTTGATAGTAGTTTAATAGAACCTGCTCTATTAGAAGGCAGAATTTTGGCATAACCAATTCTCTGACATCATCATACTGTCATATATCTGTGGTAAGGCTCACACCTCAGGGTGCCACTCACCAAACCAGACCACCCCTAGTGAAGTCAACCACTGCTTTACTGTTTTCCTGCAAGAAAAAGCAGGTTTTGCACCAGAGAGAAGATGAAGCACAAGTTGCCATTGTTAAGCTGGGTAGGGGCCCCATTTGTGCTAAGATTGGGGACATCAGAAACATATATATTTTTGAAAAGATGGTCCCAGAGTGCATCACTACCTTGGAAATTCTTTCAGAACAGACACGATGTTACTTTCTCTTCTGTTCTGAATAGAGTTCTCAGCTATCCCTTATATTACAATGAAAAATGAAATGCTGTGTTCTGCCCTAAACCAACACAAGACGTGATCCACCTCACCCCTTTTAGATTGTGCCTTTGATTCCCTCACTCCCCACTCGGCAAACTGGAATACGCTTAAATTTTGGTTAAAGCCTTCAGGGGTGTAACAAGGTTTTTAGAAGTGTGTGTGTGTGAGTGTGTGTGGGGGGGGGGGGTTCTAAGATGGGGAAGTAAAATGCCCAAGACACCATTATATGCATGGTAAGTCAGTGTAGTATCAAAGTGAGTTTGACCACATTTTAATGTAAAAGAACTACATCATGTTGCTTTAGAACTGACTTTAAACATGAAAGCAAAATATAATGTATCATATAAAACAAGACTTTTAATGTCTTTAATTATTCTACAACTTTTAAAACTCATTTGCTCTCAATAATAGCAAATGTTTAAGTGACAATCAGTTAAAATGAACAAAAAAGGAATGATTGCTTCAAGACACAGCTCTATGACGGGAACATATGATGCTGCAACAGACTGAAAAAAAAATACAAGGAGGTACTTGCCTAACTTTTACGGTAAAGATACCCTCTAACTAGCTACTATAATGTTAAATGCAATGCCACTGGCAAGCAGGGGCTCACAGGAATAATTAACCTCATCTAGCATGCATTATGTAGAAAATGCTGACGTTACAACATTTAGAATTTTGCTTTACTAATTTAGCGTGATGCAGTATCAGATATCACTTTGTTCTACCTCAAAACTGATCTTCCCAAATCCAACAGGACAATACGTTGCCAACTTACTAACTTTGAAGACGAGCAGCTCTTGTTCTTTTGTCACTGACGCTGACCGATTTCTAATCACATGCTATGATTGGCTGAATGGTCCTTCAATCAAACCAACGGACCTATGGGTATCACCTAATTCTGCCCATGTGTTTTTTTCCTCTCAGATCAGGGCTTCAGTTCAGTTCGCTCTTGTACCCGTAGCAGTACATATTTTAGTATCGCTTTAATCTGACAAAAGTGGGGGGATAGAATCGTGTTTCAGAAAAAGTGGGGGTATTGTAACACCCATATCCCCGTCGCTTGCAACGCGCCTGGAAACATTTAAGGTCATAAAACAAGCCACGGAAAAACCTGCTGTGAGACAGGGTGTGTGTGTGCTTAAGCGTCATGGCTCCCTGATTAGAATGTGTGCTAGATATGTCTTTTTACATTTCAAATAAAGATCAAGTATGACCAATGAAAACTCGCTTTGACTTTTTTTTTTTTTAACTAGAACTCTTATATATAGACTGGTGCTGTGTACTGTAAACTCTGTTGGCAACGTGTCAACTAAACATGGAAATACTGTGAATCTATTTCAGCATTTGAAGCACTGCTATCCAGCAGAACACAGACACTACTTAATGAAAGTGCTTTAAAGTCACAAACACCAGCAATTAGGGTTTTCACTTTTAATCGTAAGTAATACATGACAAATGGCGACCGTTTATGGTTAAAAATTGGACACAGCATTTTATTTTTCACTACGGTATGGGTGACAGCTCTACCAGTAATATTAAACCTGTTTCCTGAAACGAGCAGCGAGACAGAAAAAAACGACGTACAAACTGCTTGTTGATGTTTTCGTGCTACACGCTAAGACAAATAGTTTATTTTTATAATATTTATTTACTTAAATTACATTTCAGCTTACAATCCATTCAATTTGCCGCCTTTTTCATATTCTGAATCTGTTTAAGGGCAATTCTAAGGGAATTTTAAGCAAAAATAGTAGCCATTATGAGGAAAACCTAACATGAATAAATATTTCGCCATATTACCCATCCCTACGAGGGACCTACCCCCCCCCTTCCCGGATTAGCGAAACTTGGCGAGGATTACTTATCTCCCCCAGGGAGGACTTTTAGATGGGCTGGAATGGCTGAGAACCCCTGCTTTATGATACACAGTCACACAGTCATGGAAACGTCAAAGACTCGACCGGAGGCTTCAAATAATCAAATGAATCCACTGGTTTATTATAGGCTACTGAGGCGTCTTGCGACCTCTTTCCATCATTGCTGGAATTGCATGGAGTCACGGACAGCGACTTCTTTGTCCTACAGGTCGTGAATTTCGACAGCTAACATTTCTGAGCATTTTAGCTGACATTTAGAGAGGAGATTGCTTGAAACAACTTTAACAATTTGATCTAACTTTCAGTCAGGAATTTTTTAAAAACTCTACAGAACAGCATATTTAGTGCTGAAGGAATTGGTATTTCTCGGTAATCATTTAAAAGGCTAAATGAGAAGGGATGCTGTTTTAGGCTATCGGAACAACGAAATAAAAACGACATTATTTATGTATTTCTTTATCACAAAACATATATATAAAAAACACCATTGCGCCAAATACTTTTCATAAAATCTCTACTGGAACGACAGCATCAATAGCTTTTCCTACATTACAATTTCCCATTTTCTAGGAAAACTAGAGGCGCCTAGTTTTTTCGCTTGAGATGGTTGTAAGACGCTGGCGGTAGAGCGCCGGAGATTGCGATCAGGTGCGAAGGAGCGCAAGTCGGTTTGGACTCTTTCTTACCTTGGACTCCGGCTGAACGGACATTGTGCCCGGCGATCGCTGGAGGTCCCAGTTCTGCGGTTCGTTCTCTTTCTCGTTAATTTCCGTCATATTCACTTTTTGTATGCACCGTTTTACCTTGTGACTGGTCGTATTTCTAAAAAAAATATCTAATTTAGCTTCTCCTTGATTGGTTATCATGTATATTCCTGCGTATAATTCACGTGCATTTCCACATGTAAATTCGCCTCCAATAAACAATTATAACTAGTGAAAGAATGTATGGCAATGCTCAGTTTCCATTCACGGGTGAATATTCCAAAAATACCGTTACTTTGGTGTTGTTGTATAACTCCAGTTATGCCAGAGCCTGGTCCTGTGAGTAGCATACACCCTTAGGTCAAAACACAATTGCCTTTTCATACACATGCACGCTGTCCTACACCATCACCATACCGACTGCTGTGATCTAAGCTCGCGTAACGTCTGCAGGCAGCAGGCAACTCTTATTAAGAGTGCGACCTTCCAGTTAAAAATATAGAGACGTCGCCTCTAAAACGTAAACATTTCTTTAAAGAATAATAACCATATAATTGAGTATTCGAGTCTAAGACGCTCAGATCAGTGGCTTCAGTCCCTAAGCAACGCTAGTGTATAGCAGATCTTCGGGCACATGTGCGCCTCACATGAGTTTCATTTCACCCTGCACCTTGCATAAGGCTGCATTATACTCCGGGAGCAGCAGCCCTTTGCTATGATAATATTGACGTAGTGCAGCGTCAGTGTTGGCTGAATTGGCTGGATGTTAGTGTAAGCCTAGGCGGAGCGCAAACTGCGGATGTCTGTTTTGATCGGAAAATTACAGTAGCTTAAAATCGCTTTTTTGCTTACGTTTAACCGTGACACAAGCGCTTCCGTTGTTGGGCATAAAAGCCGTCTGATATCGTGTGTTCAAGTGCGTTGATCTTGTTCGCTTAACCGTATTGCACATGCAGGTGTACGTTGCCTTTTGTTTTTCTTTTGTCGCTTAGTCAACCTGAAATGAAATGTAAATTAAATATTTTGGAAAACTAATCATAAAACGACAAGTCATAACGATATATCACGTTAAAATGATAAATAAATTATTTATATAGACTGATTAATACTGTTTATATTTTTTTCAGCACTCGGGATATGGACAGCGCCCGGACCTTTCTTAACTTGACATATCACGGGGGCAAGCTGAAAATGTAAAATTACACAGTCAGTTTGCTGAATTTCTGTCGAGGCGTCAGAATAGTTTGGTCATACTTATAAACTAACAAGCACTGAAGTGGCGAATGTCGGGGAAGCGAAGCCATCGCTCAAGCTCCACAGTTTCTCGTAAGCATTCCCATCCCCCGCTTCGAGCCGCAGCTGCTTTAAATAAACGAACCGTGATTCAACCCGGCGCTAAATTTAGACGCTATTGTAATGGGGTCCGAGGGAGAGGGATGTATAATATTGACTCCCAAGAATGCCATGTATGTAACTTTGAAAAGCATTCTGATTTTAAACACTTGCACGAAGTACTGACTACAGGCAAGATCAGGTAGAACGATTTGTCTTTAAAATGTTTGCATCCATTAATCACTCTGACTTTGCCTCCCTTCCACTGATAGTTGCATTCAATTATGTCCACTTACTTGGAGTAATGGCAGTGATAGTAGGTTGATGTGGCATTTTCTGTTCTTATTAAACCATACATCTTCCCTCTTATGAAAGTGGTAAATATAAGTCTCCCAAAGAGACAAGTAAGCTTATTCAAATCATTGCTAAGCCACTATCTTTCTCCTGAACTCAAAAGAGTATTGTGGTTGGAGATGTAACTTTTTCTACAGTGGAGCTTATTTGTATAGAATAATTTTTGATAAAAAAGGACAGTACTTCATTCATCCATTCATTTTCCTTTGATTAATTATCCAGGTCTGGGTTATGGGGGCAGCAACCTGAGTCGAGATGCCCAGACCTTGACCTCCCTCTCCCCAGTCACCTCCTTTAAGTTCTCCAAGGGAATACCCAGGCACCCCCAGGCCAGCCGAGAGATATAATCTCTCCAGTGTGTCCTGGGTCTGTTTCAGGGTTGCCCTGGTTGGACATGCCCAAAACACCTTCCCAAGGGAGGCATCCACGAAGCATCCTAGACAGATGCACAAATCACCCCAGCTGGTTCCTTTTGATGCTGAGGAGCTCTACTTTGAGCCCCTCTTAGATTTCTACGCTTCTCACCCAATCTCTAAGGCCCAGACACTCTAGAAAGACTATATGCCTAGCTGAGGTCAACAGCACTCAATCCATTCTCAATACAGCATGGCCAAAGTCCTGTTTCCCCCTCTTGAGTTGTCTGATGGTTTGCCAGATTCTCAGAGTCAAGCCTCTTTTCAGGAGTTTGGTTCCAGAGTCCTGTGCGTTGGGGTGAGCCCAACTATATCTAAACAGTATATCTCTACCTCCCACACTAGTTCAGGCTCCTTTCCCACCAGACAGGTCACATTCCATGTCCCTAAAGTCAGATTCAATAGCTAGGAATTGGTCCACCAAGGCCTCTGCCTTCGGTTTCTGCCAAATCTACAATGCATCAGTCCCTTATGGTTCCTCCTGCCGGTGGTGGGCCCACAGGAGAATGGTCCCACCTGGCTCCTTGGGGCACTGCCCGACCAGGCCCCATGGGTGAAGACCCGACAATCAGGCTCTTGCTGACGAGCTCCCCGCTCAGGCTTCATTTCAGGTCGGGGCCCCAATAGCTGTTTTCTAGGTGAGGTTTCTGGATCCCTGTTGTTGTGCTCCATAAAGGGTATTTGAATCGCCTTTAGTCGGGTCCCTCACCTAGGACCTATTTGCCATGGGAGACCTTAGACCTCTGACAGCATAGCTCCTAGGATCACTGAGACGTACAATCCCCAGCACCATTGTAAGGTGGCGATTCATGGAGGGCAGGGCAGTAGTTGGAGCAATAAAATCCCCAGTAAACCCTGCTACAGCAAGAAGAAAAAGGTGGAGGATTGTAAGTAAAAATGTAAATGTAGTCTTTGAGCGGAACTGTGAACAAGTGCAAGTAACCTGAGGATGATAGGAATGAATGAGAGTGTGAGTGTGAGTAATTTAACAAAAAGGTGAAGCGGTACAAAATCAAAAAAGTTTCTACATTAGTGATAGGCGGAGCTTAATGTTTCCACTTGGAGAGGCAAAAAAAACACAACTTTTTGTAAAACACAATGTTTTAACACACATATCTGATGTGCACATAATCTATTTTCTGTGTACCTGTAGGCAGTGCTTAATTTGTGCCAGGTTACTGGAGCCAGGACCTCTTCTCTCAGGTGAGCTCTGCCATCTCACACAGTATATGACATACAATTAAATTTAAAATTAATTTGAGTTAAACTTTGAAATAAATGCAAATTGAAATTGGAAAAGTGTATTTATAGAATCGTTTGTGTTGCCTGATTTTTTGAGATTCATCTTCATAAATTAGTATGTTTCATTTATCTGACTTGATCAGAAGAGGAAAAATCTGTTATGTCCAAGGATGTATTGTTTGTTTCTTTTTCCTCCTCCCCCCTCCACCTCTTTATGACCCTATCTACAGTTGGCATTGTGATGGGTCCCTGGCACCATCTTACCTGCAGCAAATAGATTGACTGCCCCAGACATGCGCACACTAAAGGGTTTGTGGAATTATGGAACCATGGGAAAATTTCCCTTTTGGGCCATACAGCAGGCCCATGTTCTATTCCCAGCCACTGCACTGGTTTTCTTTTGCTTATTCGTTTTTTTTGGCACTAGCTCACCCTGAAGTTGTATTGCCTGTCCTGATTAACTTTCTTTTATTTTGTTTGTGATAAAAAAGGCACTTCTGTTAACATCAAGTGAACCAGATCGCTTGTGTTTTTTTCTCTCTTTTCAGATTTATGTTATGTCCATTAAGAACCCTCTGGACCTGGGTTTCTCAACCTAGTCCTCACAGACCCCCAGATGGTCCATGTTTTTTCTCTCTCCCAATTGCTAGGGAATTGGGAGAGAGCAAAAATGTGGACTGTCTGGGGGTCGGCGAGGACTGGGTTAAGAAACACTGCCCTAGGTCATCTTGAAATAGGGTCATAATAAACTGCATCACATACACATCCTCTCTTTGGCCACTGAAATACATCAGGTTACATGACAGGTTGTTACAGCAAAATAATTAAAAGAAAATGTTGAAAAGATTAAACTCTGCCTATAGTGTCAGCATAAGAGAAACCCACAAGAATCCAAATAGGTGCTGGGTCTTGTAAAATGAGTGGGGCTTAAACATCAGGGTGTTTGTTCTGAGAACCAAAAGAAACAAAACAAGCCAAGCTTATATGACTGGCAGTGAGGTACAGCTGAAGTGAAAAAACTAGCTTATCACTTGACCTCCTTCAAACTCCCTTATCTCTCAAGAGATACCCCAGCCCCTCTGGCATCATGCTTCCATGTCCTATTCAGACACCTGGCTCAGGCACAGCATCTCCATTCCTTCCTCCCTGAAGCTCTGCATCCTGTCTCATGCTGGTTGAGCTCTGCTTCAGTCCAGCTGGACCATGTCCAGGAGTAGGAAGCCTATCTGAACTTCAACACAGATGCTAATTGCCACCTAGCATCTGAAGAGCATCGTGTAACTTGGCGGAGCCAGTGGCCACCTCTTCATGCCCTCTGTCATGAGGCAAGAGACGAAGGACTAAGAGCAGGCGTGGAAGCTAAATAAACATGGTTTTATTGAGCATAACAACAGATAGGAAACAAATGGGATCCAAAACAGGAGCACAGGCCCAAAGGAAGGTACAGGCTACATGCACATCCTACGTCAATGCTTAGATTAGGGAACACAGGACTGGGAAGCACTTAAAAAACGTGACTTACAAAGGAGCGAGGGCTGGAGCATGAAGGGGGTGTGAATGCTGAGCAAGGGGACCACAGAGCAGCATTGCATAAAGAGGCATCTTTTATTATCCACGCCACTTTATTTCAGCACACCATGTACAAATAGACAAGGCAAGTCCACTGCTGTTCTGAGGATGTGGAACTCTTAATAATTTCCCAAGGATGAGAGTGCATGTGTCAACATGCGTGCTATGTATCTAACTCTGTCAGACACAGAGGAAGCATGGAGAGAGGAGCTGGGGATTAGACCAGCAGCCTCAATACATGAGCAGCCATTGAAAATTCCTCATAACCTCCTATGCTGTGTTAGCATAACCCGCTGGCTCCTTATTGCTTTACTCCGCTGCCATTCCTGCTCCGCTATGCGCTGATTGATTTATTTACTAAAAAAGCAGCATAGAGGGGTGTGTCAAAGAGCCTGCGCCCCTCCTCCCACTATACAGAGGCGCTGCAGTGGCTGCATGGTAGTGGGACACAGTGGGACTGGGGGCCCCTTTGTAGAACACCCCCTAGCATGTTGTGAGTGGAAAGAATCTGAAATGAAGCAACGCTAAAAAACTCATTCTAACGGGTAACACGCGCCACGTGTTAGGCTGCCCAACAAGACAGAAATCTTCAAGTTCATCTGGAGCCTGCTGGGCACTCGCATCCATCTGCTTCCTCTGCCATTTGGACAGTTAGTGTTTCCAGAATGCTATCAAAAGGCACTGTCACCCCCCATCATTTATCCAGCTGATCATGCCACCCCAGGCTCTTTGCAGAGGAGGCTTCTCCTCTGCTCATTAGAAGATGTGACAATAAAAAATAATAAATAAGGAAAATACTTAAAGACATCAATATCCCAACAATGATGTCTTCTTGAAATGGTGGTCAGGGAGGTTCCACCGCTGCTTGAAGACCATAACAGAGGAAATGCTTCTACCCCCAGGCTGTTCATATCCTGAATGAGTACAATTCATAGTGAACAAGTAACTTCACATCACTTTATACGCATTTATCATTCAATACTGTCATTGTACATCATTTTACTATGTTTATATACTGCTCTCTAGTTGGTCTATTTTTTCGTTATCAGTATTGATTATTATTTTTATGCTTACTTTATAGGGGTATGTGCATGAAACCACAGTAGGCAGAAGTCACCAAAGTTACACTCACTGAGTGGCAAAAAGACTGTGGCTATGTTTGACTGTCTACTCGCCCACTATATAGTGAGGCAGTTATTTTGTAGTGCTGTTCGAATTCTCAACTGTAAATTTTATTTACTATATGGTGCACTACAAAATTGTCATGAGGCACATCAAAATGTGATGCACAGAAGCTGTACCCTACATCAATCGACTTAGACATTCATGCATTGCAGCCTGTCACGTGAGTGTTGGAACCATATTTGACAAACTTAACTTTTCTTATGTTCTTAAAGAGTAGGGGTGGTATCCTAATGTCCTAGCTAAAAAATTATTCACTGTGACCCTTTCAAATCTGATTCTCATAATCATCTCCTATATCTAATATGTGAATTCTCTCCTACCCCTTCACCATCTTAGCTACTGTGTAGTGAGCGTACTGGTACAAAATGGTTGCCATGCAGAATGGCTGCCATCCAGGTGGGTGCTACACAGTGGTGGTGGTTGAAATGGCTCCCCATAGCTTTGGTGAAAAGTGCTATATAAATGTAACATTCATTCATTCACTTCAATGTTGTGAAGTAATTGTGAAGTCAATGACAACATGTACTTATCCAAAAAGAGCAGCATTGGTGTTCATGTTCTGGTGTTTGTTTATGCGACAGAAATAACAAATATGAATGTCCAGCACATAATTATGTAGCAGTACCATCTGCCAAGTGTCCAAAATCTATCAATCACTGTCTGCCTTTATCCTGTAGTAAATGTTTCCAAACCTTTTTTTCTGCTAAGGCACATGTTTCATGGACTATTTATCCCAGGGTACACTGTTTATTGACACATAATACTAACTGGCTCTTACCAATAACACATATCACATTGTTCTTAACCTGTTAGTACAGGATTAAGTATGTTTTCTTAAATTTTCCTTTTCAGAAATTTGTCCATGATCTTTTCTTTTTACTGCAGGGCAGTCAGCAAATTGTCAAAAATATCATGTGAATTGACTTACGAACTGAAACATCATGGGTGCAGCCTCCAGTCTGCCACCCTACACAGGCCAGTGTGGAGAACAGACTCATTGTTGGACTTCGGCATGATCAAATTATCAAAAAATTATCAAAATTATCATAATCAAAGCTTACATCTTGCTTTTAGCAAGCAGCCACTACTCTTTTTTGTTTTTGAGCATTTAATAATAAGAAGTTTTTAGCCATCCAGGTCTTGACTTCATTGAAGCACTTAGCTAAAGTAAGAATAGGTGTGGAGTCGATGGGCGTGACCGAAATGTATATTTGGGTGTCATCAGCATAGGAATGATAATTACATTATGTTTTCTCATTGTTTTACCTAATGGCAACATGTAGAGAGAGAACAGTAAAGGACCAAGCACTGATCCCTGTGGCACTCCATATTTGACTAATGACATAGACAACGGGATATGATTTTTCGACACCTGAACATATTGATAACTATTAGTCAAATACTATTTAAACCACTTCAACACTATACCACACAATCCGACCTCACATTTGAGTCTCTGTAATAAGGTGGAATGGTCGACCGTATCAAAAGCTGCACTAAGGTCTAGAAGCATTAGTACAGTTGCACTGCCAGCATCAGTTGCCATTGTTATGTTGTCTTTGTTATGTTACGACATTAGTTAAGGCAGTTTCAGTGCTGTGTCCTGGACGGAAACCCGAGTAGAAACTATCTAGTATGCTGTGTGTCTTTAAATATGACTGTAGTTTAGCAGCCACTATCTTCTCTAAGATTTTTGAGAGAAAAGGTACATTAGAGACCGGCCTGTAGTTGCTGAGCTCCTGTGGATCCAAACTTGTATGGATCCACAAGTTTCAACATACATTGTTTCTCAATCTTGTTTCTCAACATTACTTCCACGTTATACATACATACTTACATACATGTATGTATGTATGTGTGTATATATATATATATATATTATATATATATATATATATATATATTATATATATATATATATATTAGTGCCTGAATAGCAGCCTTAGCTTTGAGCTTGGAAGCCACGAAAACACATCTATAAGAGAAGGAAAGACCCAGGTACATTTTGTTCATTTGTCTTTTTGGTAAAAATGGAACCAGCAAAAACCAGAAAAAGGTTGTTTTCTGTTTTGTCCTTTTAGGTGAAAAAAACAGAGATTCAGCTTGATTTCTCATTTTTACTGTCCTGGGTATGATGTTAAACTGCATCTGACCCTGCAAGCGGTCCTCCAACTTGCAGGGGAAAAAATTTGGGGGTTGGTGGTGGAATTGGCACTCCAGCCATCATATAACACCTCATGACAGCTCGATTTAAACAGGCATGACACTCTTCTGCTCTCCACGGGAGTAGCTTTACTGCAACCACCTATAGGAAGGCTGCACGCAACCATGAAGGGGATGGGAGAAAGCCTTCGGGAGCCTCATCCCTGGAAGAGTCGAAACTGTTGGAATGCTAAAAGGGTCAGGCCGGCTAGGGATCGGAGCTAGTGTTGTGCTGAGGCGTCGCCTGTTGCATGGTGGAACTTGGGTCCCAGCTTAAGGCAGCCCATCCAAGTAGGCACGTGGAGCGTCTTGTTTCTTCGGCAAGATGACCATCTTCCTCTGCTGTCGGGGGAGCTTCATAAACTCCACATTTCAGTGGCAGCACTTTCTGAGGTACACAGACCAGGGGGTGGCCAGATCACTGTAGGTGGATACACCTACTTTTGGTCTGGTCGCTCTGATGGCTGCCATACTCAGGGAGTAGCTGTTGCTGTGGTGGATCAGCTCGTCCCGATGGTGGCTGATGTCACCCCTTTCAACGAGCGTATTATAAGACTCAGACTAAAGCACCCCTTGGGTGTCTTGTCTGTTGTCTCAGTGTATGCTCCAACTACGGTGAGTGATGTCTCATTGAAGGAGACATTTTATTTACAGCTTCACTCAGTGTTTGATGCGTGCCCATGAGGTGACACTCCTCTGGTCATGGGTGACTTCAGTGTTACCACTGGCACTGACAGGGCTGACTATGAGGATTGTGTCGGTCCCTACGGGTCTGGTAACCGTGGTGAAAGTGGCTCAACTTTGCAAAAGGTCAGGGGCTGCTGGATCCTGACTCCAACACCCTGTGCCACATTGTTGGACCAATACTGGTGGTGCGGCAAAGGAGATTGATTACATCCTTGTGGTCAGACACTGGAGGCTCTTGCAGAACTGCAGAGTCTACAGAAGTGCCCAGTTTGTGAATTCTGACCACAGACATTTTGTTGCTGCTGAAGTCTACCACCTACTAGGAGAAGGAGGCTGGATTTGGCCAGACTTGAAGATCAAGCTGTTTTTGATGAGCTTGCATGCAGTTTGTGTGAGGAACTTACAGACTTGGGTGCGACTGCCAGCTCTAATGTAATGTGGGAGACCTTCTGTGATAAGACCCAGAAGGTTGCTGACGGTTGTGTTGGTGTTGCCGGTGTTCCCAGAAGGAGGTTTTTAATCTCACAGGGCACCCTGAATATTATCCAGTGGAGTTGCAGCACACAACTTGGTGGCAACTCTAGTCTGTACTGGGAACTGAGGAGGATAGCTGTGAGGGATCTCAGGGCAGATAAGTAGGTGTTTGAATCGAATCAAAGCATTACATACATCTGAATCTGTTCCATTTGCAGGGCAGGTGATGGAACAGTTTTTACGGAGGACATTGCAGTTGTGACTCAGCTGGCTACTTTGAGCAGTTGTTTAAAGCTGATCCTCCGGGTAGGATGCTGGACATCTCTGGGTCCACTGTTCTTGAGGCTGATCTTCCAGTCAGCTGTGAACCACCCAATCTCACTGAGATTGCATGGGTGGTAAATCAGCTGGGGGTAGGGAAGGCCACAAAGATCTGTGGTATCCGGGGTGAACTTCTCCAGGCTGGTGGTGGGGCTGTCCTTCTGGCATTACAAACAATCTTTGCTTCATGAGGTCATGAGGTTGCTGGAATGGGGTATGTGGTGCTCCCGATATCTTTGCAAGAGATACTCTGCGGTACCCCACTATGAACGCAGGCCCACTGTGACATTGTGCCTCTAATAACTACTCGCTGGTTAACAGACAGGAAGCAGCAAGTAGTTATTAGAGGCACAATGTCACAGTGGGCCTGTGTTCATAGTGGGGTACCGCAGGGTTCAATTTTAGGACCAC
>JAAGVU020000093.1:167811-197469 GCA_011763525.2 Mormyrus iriodes | reverse complement strand
TGTGTGTGTGTGTGTGTGTGTGTGTGTGTGTGTGTGTGTGTGTGTGTGTATATAACATCATGCCATGGTGGGGACAGTTTCGAGAACATGGACACAGCCACCACCACAACCTACATAAATCAAAATATCTCCCTTTCATTACTACTGCGGTACAAGCTGTTCGCTTGCTCCTGAGAATTTCAAATAGCACTTAACCCTTAGTGTTCAGTCACTGATGGTCACAAAGCTGCATGACTTGGGAGGGCTTTGGAGGAATGGCGACTCTCTCCAGTAGCGTCCCAAAAAAGTCATGGCTCAGTTGAACAGGCCAGAAATGCTGATAGGCCCCAAATCCTTATACATCAAAAGGTCAAGAATGCTTTGACTATACTATCCCTCGCTCATGCTGAGTTTCCACACCCATTGTATGCTATGGATTTCACAGCACAGATGCACTCCCCAGCACCCTGGTAGTGGAATGTTCACACACCCACTGTCACTGGTGAGAGACACTGTAACTTGTTCCACTGCAGCCCCTCTAGATCCTGCAGGCAGCGAACATGACAGGAATCAAACCCAGGTCTAAACCAAGGGGGAAGAGGCTGTTCCAGTCAGCAGGGTTCAGGTGAAACAGGAGTCTGGACTGCTGAGGGCCACAATGAACTGGAGAACCAAGACTCATCAGACATGGGGGGGTACCTTCACAAACTCAGTCACAACAGGGCCAGATAGACACACATGATTACAGTAAGCACCAAATCACATGATACTAAGGAGCATTAACATCACTGCTGGCTTCTCCTCTCCCTATTTAACCCAGAGACTGAGATAAAAGGCTGTTCAAAGGCAGATCATACGTCATAATCGCCCCCTGCCAAAAATAGCTGGCAGGGGGCAGGCAACAGTAGTAGCTCCAAAAACAGATCACAAACACTGAAATCGGGTGATGCACTGCAAGAAGCTGACTGATGATGAATACTCCCACCTTCTGACCCCCCTCCCAGGCTGGTAACGCGCAGGACAGCAAATACAAATACACAGACTGAACAAGCACAGCTCTTGACCCTCAGGAAAAAGTGGATGGATGAATGGGTTTTTTTCCCAAATGATTATTCAAGGGCCACAAAGTACAGGAAGGGTGAAGCTCTTTTCTCATCTTGCTAACTAAGAACACAATGTGATTCCAACATATGGAGGAATTACGCATAGCCAGCTACTGAAAATTACCCCATAATTGCAGCATTTAGCAGAACCAGTAATGAGAGCCAACTCCAGAATTGGTGGGGCCTTATTCTAGAATGCCGCTCTTATATAGGCTGAATATGATTTTTCCATTCGTTTTCTTGCTGGTGCTACTTCTCTCCTTGATGCAGGGGGGGTCAACATTTGGTTTCATATCCTTGTCTCTTGATTTATCAAGCCACCCCAGCATCTGGCACATTGTTACATGGGCCCCCTTCACTACTTCACACAAAGTAACATGCCACCTCAAGCACTTTCATCTCTTACACAAGGACGGCTTGTCCTACAGGATTCGCCATAATGCCCCGCTCCACACACACAGATTTGTCTGCATGTGCTTATGTTCACCACATCTGGCAAATTAGCGTCCAGGTGTTGCAATAACACTCCACTGTACAACTAACACCTCTGCTCCTGTCCTTCGTTTTCTTTCCTAAGAAAAACTAACAAAAAAGGATTGTACTCAGATTTGCTTTCCTTCACAAATAGGCGAGGTTTGGTCACCCGTCTGCTTCATGCCATCCAGGTCAAATCAAAATACCAGCCAAGATCATATTCACACACCCACTAGGCTTGGATTCAACACATTCTATTGCAGTCCTCAGACACCGCTAGAGCTCCTATGTACTGAATAAAAACAGCTATTAAAAAAATAATTAACTATAACAACATGCAATGTTTGGCATTTTCTCAATAATCCTCTTTTTGGAAATCTCATTTGCTGACCTTTATAAAAAATATATGATTCTTTTAAGCACTATGAAGCATGGAGTTGAGAGAAGGGGTTGGAAGAGCGAGCAGGGGAGAGACAGACCAGAGCAATGTGTGTTTGTCTGTCAGGGTGTGGAGTGAGCAGCAGATGGATGAGCACTCAGGTGTGTCTCTGTGTACATGGAACTGGATTAGACAGCTAAACTTTCAATGAAAGGACAGCAGGGAATGCTGGGATGCAGGTATCCAAGGAGTGGGCCGCAGGGGGCAGGCAGGCCAGGGCTCTGTCTCTCCGTCTCTCCGATGCAGCGTCGCATGCGGGGCAGGGCGGGAACACAAACGTGCAGCAGGTTGGAGTGGAGGGAAGGGCTTCTAGACAGGGGCTTCAACATCATAGCAGGATACAGCAGCGGCAAAACCTCTGACGGCTGCCCCCGACCGAGGGTGGGGGAGTGACCGGGGCAAAGTAGGCGTGCACCTTGATGTTGGGCAGATGAGTCTGGGGAGGAGAGGTGAGAAAAGCAGGAGAACGAAAGTCAGGCAAACACCGCAAACATGCAACCATCTTTGGAGCTCATCTGTGGTAAAAGCATGTGGGTTCTCAGGTTACACCATCCTCCATAAGCTCCGTCTAAACGTACCCCAAAAATATATAAAACACTGCCAAGCTACCAAGTAACATTTGTAAACTGCCAAAGAATAGCGCCAATTCATCAAATTTATACATTTAAGTGAAAATACATAAAAGAATGTAATTGATCCGGTGATTATTATACAACAATACATTTAAGCTGAACTGATTTCAACAGTAATTGCCTCTTAGAATCAACACCTGCTAATTAGGACACATTATAGGGAAAGGAAGCTCACATCAGGTGACACCCCAACAACCAATGAAAGCACTGCTGCTTAACAGAGATGCATGTGAGAGCAGCACCCACCCGGAGCCTCTTGATGCCGGCACGGGTGATCTGCTGGCAGTCGTAGAGCTCAATGCGGTCCAGGCTGTGGCAGGCCTTCAGGTGCTCCAGCGATGCATCCGTGATTAGCGGGCAGTTGTCCAGCTCCACCACCTCCAGCCGGTCATGGGCACAGGGCCCGCTGCCCAGGTGTCGGATGCCGTCGTCTGTGATCAGCTCGCAATGGGACAGGCTCTAAGCAGAGGAAGCCAGAAGTCCAGAGTGTTTCCCTGTCAGACTGTCAATTCATAAAACTAATATGAAAAACACTGGGAGGAAAAACTCCTATAGTATCACAGGCAATGCTAGCTAATAAAAATTTATATTTATATTTTTATATATATATATAAAATTAGTGAATGCATTTTGAAATTTTTTCCATGGCAGTGTATTCTGAATGTCCTCTAGATGGAGTTCTTGCACCACTTTAACACATTGTACATATTCACCCCACCAAGATTAAAAAAAAAAAATGCTGAACATGTAAGAAAGAGGGCCCCACAACTGTGGGACGCAACTGTTTGGGAACAGAGGTCCTAACCCTCATGAAGCACTGTCATTGACACTGTCTCGACTAATTGGCTGGCCAGGTTAAGCCAAGGTGGTCCCAACTTACCAGGACCTGCAGACGGGGGCAGTGGATTGACAACTGTATCAGTGTGCTGTCTGTAATCTGGCAAGAAGACGAGGGGCAGAAAGAGTGCGGTTAGGAATCCATCAGGCAGTAAAGGCCTAACGTTTCCCCAATCCTAGAAATCACCCTTGGCTACAAGTTTAAAAAAATAAAAAATAAAACCTGATTTACTAGACAATAAAATGCTGTGGTAAACTACGCTGAGGTGTGTTCCAGGGGCCTCACCTGTACACACTCCTCTAGATCCATCTTTTCTAGCTCGTGGCAGTTCTGAAAGAGGAGGCGGTTTTTCAGAAGTGTTAGAATGTGGCACTTGAAGTTTGACAGCTGAGCATTCACAAAGTGGCTGGAGACCCTAGAGCAGTACGCGCTGCACACTCACCCGGGCCAGTGTGGTGAAGCCCACATCAGTCAGTTGGGAGCAGCGAGCCACCTCCAGTATTCTGGAAGGAGGGGGGAAAAAACTGAGTCAGGTGGAGGTCCATGCTCCCAGCCTCACTCCGTGAGGCTGATGCACAGCTTAGTCCGGGCCTGTCCAAATACGCTCCTTGAGGAGCAACAAACCACTTCCCCAGATCCCATTATGCCACCGAGAGCTCTTACAGGCATCTAAATGGGTAGAATTAGGATGGCCAGCAACTAGCTAAAGTTAATGTTTCGGACCTGCAGCATGCGGGTACCTAAGGCGAGGACAGTTCTGGCCCAGGGCGTTAAGTATGGCGTCTGTGATGTTGCCGCAACCGGAAACACAGAGCGACTGCAGCCGATGGCAGCCACGGCAGATGGTGATCAGGCCCTCGTCTGTGATCTGCTGCTCCCGGTGAAGGGGCGGGGGGTGGGGGGGAGGCAGACAGACAGGGGGCGATACTGTCAGCAGCAGGCGGACAACAGTGCTGAACATGAAAAAGATGACAAAACAACAGGACAGCATGAACAGGCCAATACAGAGAGCACTGAAAAGAATGAGATTAAAGGATGAGATCAGGAGAAGAAAACATGCATATCGTCCAGAACGGCTACTCACTCACACACACACACACACACACACACACACACACACACACACTTAGCTATGTAGGTTATACAGCACCCCCCGCCCCACACACGCGCACCATGCCAACCTAGGGGAGGGCACCCAGACTCACAGATTGATGTCTGAACACAAAAGTTCCTCCGAAACCTTGTAACTTACTGAGCACGTCTGTAGGTTTAGGGTTACCAGCTCTGGACAGTGAGCCCCAATGTACTTCAAGGCTTCATCCTCCAGCTGCAATTAGTGGTGATACAAACAAACAGTATGGAAATCTGATTACACCCCAACCAGCTGTGCCCTTAAATGTCATCATGCTATACATTTTTCAATCAACTCCAATTATTGCATCAACCATTAATTTTCAGTAAGATTGAGACTTCACTGACAGCCTGGTATATCCTATACAAAATTTCAACTTCTAAAATCCTGTTGATACAGAATAAATATGGACAAAAACATTGTACAAAGACATGACCACCTAGTGGCAATCACACCCAGACACCTTCAAATTTAGCTCAGGAACCACAAAAATGTAAAATACAATTTATTCTATGAGAAATGTAGCCAGCCAGAAGTGGGAGCAGGCATGTGTAACCACATTTTGTTTATATATGCTATGTGCATACATATGATAGATGTACAAAAACAGAAGTGGATATTATTGAAATACAATTCCTTCATGAAGCTCCCTTAATTAATCATTCATCTTCAATGTCCCAGATCTGGGACCAAATCCTTCCCGTGAGCAGAGTTGCAGCCAAGGCTGTGCGAGCTGCCCAGCCCAGCCACCGTACCTGCGTGCAGCCCTTGAGGAACAGGCCCTTAAGGCTGGGGCAGCAGCGCACCAGGGCTTGGATGCCATCCTTTGTCACCTGGTCACACCAGGAGATATTCAACTGCTCCAGCAGGGGGCAGCCCTCACTGTATGGAGTGTTAAGGCATTATGGGTCAGTCAACACCCAGGCAGGTGAACTCAGTATGCAGTAGCAGCACTTGAATGGGCTCTGATGGGCACAGATAGAGGGAAGCGTGGTTGTGAATGTAAGCGCTGTGAATATAGTGGGGAGACCTGCAGTAAGAGTAGAAGGGGTCAACTGACAACTCAGTGCTTTTTTTTATATTGTGTGTCTGTAAGTGAAATCTGAGCTTGTACGAAAAGTTAAGACCAAGATGTGGTCCCCACTGTAGTACAGGGTGGCAGATAGTCAACGTGAAATCTCACCTGAGTGCTTTCAAGGACTGGTTGGTGATGGAGGTACATGAGGCCAGATCCAAGTGCTTCAACTTGGGGCAGAACTTACTGAGGCTGGCGCACGTCCTACGCAGGGGGGGAGGGAAGAATGTCAGGCGGCGGACAACAGGCCGACAAACCACCCAAAAGCGGCAACTTCAAGCACTTACGTGTCAGTGATCTTGGTGCACCCATTCAGACTTAGCAGCTCAATGTTCCGACAGTTTTGGGCAAAAGTCCTGCAATCAGAGTGGTTTGATGAGTTTTCGCAACTGTCTATATTCCCCCAATCAAACTTCACAAACACTGAATATGTGGTAATAGAAAGGTTATCCAACTTATATCACAAAGCACTCTTTGCTCATTCCTCTCACAGTCTCTGTGTTTACATTTCTCCCAAGAAAGTAGTTTAAAAACTCATCATTTAACAGTGGTTTCATTTCCCACAGAAACAAAACACACAAACCAAAAAATACTTTGTTAAAAACCAGTATATGTAACTTGAGGTATATGAGTGTTTCCACTTATAACATTTCTCTGTGGCGACCCACCACACCAAAAAAAAACATCATCCAACCAATCATCTAATCCAACGCCTTGGTGACTTGCTTGGGAAGCCCGATTCCCTTCCCCTCCCCCTTGTGCATTATAAAGTTAAATCGTTTAGCGACATTGTCATTTAGCTGACGCTCTTATAAGGCTTCATAAAATGAGATTACTTAGATATTTTTCAAGGAAAAGAAAAACAGACAAGGTGGGTAAACAGAGCAAGCATCTAAGTAGGTGTGGGTGACATATCTCTCTCCTCACTCTCTTTACCACACACACACACACACACACACACACACACACACACACACACACTTATAAAATGCTATTTTACCGTTACGGTGTCATGTGGGAATGGGATCAAAACAGTAAAGTCTAACCATTAATTTATCCCCTGGCAACCTAGTAACATTAGAGGTAACCTTCTGACACAGCTCCAGTGTGAATGTGAAACCATAACAGATTAGTGTTTGAGAAAGGCGGAATCTGAGCTTCTCCCCTTTATTCACTACATTGATACCAGCTGGGAGCACACGACACACAGTCTTCCATAACTGTAAAGTAACAAGTGGGAATGAAAATTTATCTATCCTGCGTTTTATTTTTACCTGATACATTAACACACACTGGGTGAGACTCACTTCCCACAACGTTATGTTGTTGAGTGTTGCAAACTGTTGAGGACTTAGCAACCGCTAAAAAACGTAGGTATAATTGTCACCGAAAAATAACTAGTATATATTAATTCATGTAATTGATTGTACACCTCCATAGACAGAGGGAACTCGCCATCACTAATCAACAACAACAACTACGGCTGCCGCAATTAGTCGACGCAGTCAATGACGTCGACATCAATATTTTAAAATCGACGCATCTTTTATAGTATTCTAAGAAAATTTTATGATTTCTAATACTTCAATTCATTATGACAAATGTTTTCCTTTAATATCACTACGCAATTATAGGAGTAGTTCAAATTAAAACAAAGAGGTGGTTTTACACCTCAAAGTGAGATGGCATACCACAGCGGTACTAGCACTAAGCACAAGTACCTGAAGAGGAAATATACAGGCGCTATTCTGGACGATGGACCGCCAGAGTAGGCAAAACCACACCAAGTGCTGTCTATTCATGTTTATTAAATTAGCATTAGAATGGAGAGCCGTTTAATACATTTTGTCTTTGTAGCTGCTAAATACACTCATTATTAAAGCCATAAAGTTTTCTGCCTGCTACATTAGAATCTTCATTGAATAAGTGTTCAATGTGAAAATATTAAGGGTAAAATCTGGGTTTATTCTAAGTTGATTGACAGTGCTGGTGTGTGCGTTTGTGCACGTGGGACTTGTTGGGACCAGTGTAGTTATCGTAAAGTAACTAAAACTGAAATGAAAACGGACACTAAATATAACAAATTTGTGAACTGAAATAAAAATTAAAACTACATTTACAAAAAAAACGTCTGACTTTAATCTGCAAAAAGTACCACCACACCTGCATCTTTTTAACCTCGTTTAACCACAGGATCTCCTCTTTTAAAAGATGTGGCTGCTGATCTGTCCCTTCATTCATCGTGACTTCAGTGCTTATCGCTTGTGTTGCATGTAGCGTGCTCCGCTAACCGAACTTATTAAGCATGAGCATACGCCAAATTTATATAGATTTTGGGCATCACAATACGCATCTCATTAATATTCTTAGGCATACTACTAATCCTTATGTTTAAAAAATGTGTTGGACTTTAAACCGACGTCTTTTAACCTTGTTTATCCATAAGGCCTCTTTCAAAAGATGTCATGGCTGCTAAGCTGTTTCTTCACCGCCACTTCAGTGCATATCGCACTGAAGTATACAAAACCATAGTATACCAAAACAGTATGATGTGATGTCCTCTGCTAACTGAATTTAATAAACAAAGATACGCCAAGTATATATAGATTACTAACTTTTGGGTGTCACAAAATGAGTCTCATTTTAGCTTTACTACTAATCTGCTTAAAACCTCTTGAGCCACAGGAAACACTGTACATTTCAAAAAATATTTCAGTAAAGCACTCAGTGTTTCAAATATTTAACTGCATATTTATTAATCTCCCAACTGCTTTTCCAGTAAAGCATTCCACATTTATTAAATATGGGGAAACATTCATTCACAATTACTATACAACACATTTAGAAATATATCACATTTTAAAGCTGATGAATCACTCTCCAATACAAAACAACAAATACAGCTGACTCAAAGACTTTGACCGCAGCTGAAAACAGGCACATAAACCCAGACGCGTGTGTGTGTGTGTGTGTCTTCTCAGACCACTGCCTTGTGACACCCCGTTAACCGCGCGCGCACGCACACACGCACACATGCACTACTCATTGGTTTGATAGACTACTTAAGGCTCATAGTTTAATACACTCATAATAAATTAAACAAAATAAGACAGAAAAAACTAAGATCTCACAGTTCTTATTGATTTCTTTTTAGGCATATACATTTACAAAAAAAAAAGCTATTTTCAAACCATATTTTTCCTGATTCTGTAGACTCCAGTGCAAAATGCAAAAATAAATCTCTTAACTTATAGTACTTTAAACAAGCACATCCCTATCTTCTTGAAATTAAAAGGATATAATTCAGTCCTTAATGTATAAGCAATGTATAAGACCAAAAAACTACGATCTCACCGCTCTTATTTATTCCTTCTTAGGCATGTATTTACTAAAAATCTGTTTTCCAACCACATTTTCTCGCAGTTTTTTCCTTATTCTGCAGACTAATGCAAAATGCAAAAAAATCAAAGCAAAACCAAGATTATGCCTACTGTGCCCTCTTGCGTTAACATTAATAAATGATTTCATGCCACAGTGCATCGTTACACCTCTACAATGCATATCATCCTATTTTTGAACTAGGAAATATCAGGTAACGGTGCATTGTTACACACACACACACACCTACCTGTGGGTTCATCTTTTCCCACACCCCATGCCCTGTGCTGCCCCCACCCTCCCCAACTCACACAGAGACAGACCTACCTCAAGGCGCTGTCCCCAACACCTAGGCACCCCCTCAGACTGAGCTTCCTGAGAAAGCCCCCACAGCGCTTGGAGATGTTCTCCACGACACGGCCCTGCAAGGTAAACAGGGTATCTGCACTCTGGGAAGGCAGCAGGGCTCTCAACAAGCAAAAGAAAACCTATCAATGAAGCAGTTGCATGCACACACACATGCACACACACACAATGGGGGGCATGAGGGGGTTCACACTACTCTGCCCCTGCATTTATAAAGATCACAACAAAGAAGTGAATGACCAAATTAATTCTACTCAAAACATAACCAAAATGCATATAATACAAATATTTATACCAGTTTTTCACCATTTCACATCGAAGGAGTGGATTGCAGAGTAAAGAGAAAGACAACAGGAACAGGGAGATAGAAAGAAAAGACCATTTCACTTACCTCAATGTCTCTCTGGAAGTCAAAAAGATCAATTCTCTGCCAGTTACTACCATCCAGGGCCAACACGTTCCAGGACTGGGGGGGGGGGGGGAAAGACAGCTGAGGTCATGGAATAAAGTTACCCATGTCAACGAAGAGGCAGAGCCCCCCCCCAACCCAAAAAAGAAAACCATCAAGCTGCAGAGAGGAAGACAAACACAGAGCAGACTTCGGCACATGAAGATTGTTTTAAAATTCCTGCTACATGTTACCAACACAAATGTGCACACAAAGAGCCAGCAAACAGGCTTACCCGTGAGACCTGCGCACATCGGCACAATGTCACCACATCCAAGAAGGAGAAGATTCTAGGGTCAGAGAGAAGAGGAAGACGAGAGAATGGGAAGGGGTAACATCATCCTGCTACTTCCTATGTACATACTGTAATGGGAGGGGGAATGGCTGGGGCAGGGTGAGTGCTCTCATTGTGCATTACGATTTCCAGAGCCCTTTAATGTAAAAGGTTACACTAGTTCTGTTCTCTCTTGCCCTTAGCATACCCACACCCTATTGTAGCCTCAGAGACCTGACCTCCCTTTTGTTTTCCCCCAATCCTCAAAATACAGTTTCATCCACTTTCCATCATCCCCACATCAGGGCATCATTTACGCTCCATGCCCCCCCAACCACCATCCTAACACTAATTTTATTTATGAAGGCACTCACTCCAAAACAAATAAGCCCGGTCTCTCCCAGGGGCGTGGCTACGAATCATATGCTTACCCCGCCCTCATTGACAACTTTTACCACACCCCCCATCCATCGGATTTGTTCTGGCCGACACTGCCGAGGCCTTGGATTTTTTCGCCTTACTAAGCTTAGTCAGTGGTTAAGCCAATAGTGAGATACGAAACACTAATAAACTGGACATTTAATTTCTAAAAGTGGCACTGCTACTGTACACTTAAACCGCTTTGCTTCGCAAAATCCAGTACGCTATGCAAGCAGATTTTCCAAAACAGCAAAATAATTAAAAAAAAAACAAAAACAAAATAAGACCGAGAAGTGGTGCCAGGGAAACCGGGTAAATGGCTCAAGTAAACGATGCTCTCATTTCGCATCGGGCTGACCAAATGCATGAAAAACTGGTAGCCGCGTTATGTTTTCCGACGTGGCCAGAACAGCGAGGAGATTAAAAAAGAAGCAGATGGTACGAGCGTCCCGATACAGAAGATTATGTTAGGTGTATCGGTGCGAGAGCTGGGTAAAGGTGATCGGGAAGACAAGGGCCGACGTGATGTTCACCCACCTCAACAGCAGTTCTTTGGGAAGCTTCTTGTTAATCACCGCCTCGTCGCTGTTTGAGAACATCTGAGGTCAAAACAGGACGCGCTGTTAGCACAAAGTGCAGTTTCTTCCCTTACCCTGGTCCTTCCTGGGAATATTGTGATATTGAAGTCTCTAGAATATCCAGGGGTTCACCGTTAACCAGTGTCAGTCTATTTTCGTACTCTTAAGTCAATTGCTTCAGCAAAATTACTTAGATGTGTTAATACGCAAGTGATGCCATGGAAGCGGCCTTAGCGAAAAATATCACTCGATAAGCTAACACTTGTAGACATTCTCATAAGATTATGCATTTAAGAATAGAACTATAAATGCCTTTCTTAAAGGTGTTTTGTGTGTCTTTTCAGCACACAATCTAAACCCAGGTTAGACCATGGCACCAAACGCAGTACATTTCATATCTGGCCTTGTGCTGCTATTTCGTTTAAACTTTGTCGTTAAATAGCAACACTGTGCCACAAATTACCACATTTCTTTATATGTGGGCCTAACAACAATTTAGTTGCAGTTGATTTTTAAAAAGTGGAATAAATAAGTGCTTAACTGAAACGTGAGAAGCTGCAAGGCAATTTCGATTTGTTTAAAACTAAACTGAATTGTTCACTGCCAACTGGGCCGAGTGAGGGGGTGTGCGTATACTTACCCGCGGAAATGGACCTACATTCATACAGCATGCTCGGACACGGTTGTGGAATAAATAGATGGGTGTATAAATTAAATATAAAATGGCACTAAGTCACTAATTTATGCATAATATTGCCAACAAACAACAATAGGCCAAATTATTTTTCCATTTACGCAATGCAAGTTTTGCCCAACCTTTGAAGGTGTGACCGGGCGAAATCGCTGTGGACTGGCGCACCGCTTATATAACAATAATATCGTGTATACCATACATAGACCTATATAAGAGTTACTTAGCCGATTACGTCCCAGGCACCGACATGCTACCCGGTACCGACTGGACTGCAATCCGACACGACAAGTGTCTGGCAGGTTTGAGTTTGCTCCGTAGAAATGTAAAGCAGTACGTATATTTGTGGGAGGGGCGATAATAGCAGAAACTAGGATTATACAATGATATACACGCAGACAAACATTTTATATATATAAGCCGCAAACTGTTAAATAAAGATGAACATCCCTGTATGTTCCGGAACTAAACTGACCTATGAAGCATTAAACTACCATACGTGTTGGATAGCCCCGCAGTCTGGACATTAACATTGTTACATTGACATGTGGGGGTCTTGACACTGTACACTGTAGAATAAACGAGGAACTGTTGTTATGTTGAGCTCATCTCAAGCAGTTGCGTATAGGCGCCTTTAAACCTGCAAATCTAGGCCGTTTTCAGTGCACATACTACACCATAGTTAGCTGACAAGTGGCACTATACTGTTACACATGCGTAGGTTAGTCAACTCAATGGATCAAATTTAAAACTGTTCAATAGAAAAGCTAGGATACCATTTTCAATTACACATAAATAAAAGGACGCGTTACTAATACTGATAATGTATCTGATGGTGCAGATGTCGAACCAGAAACTAGGGCCCAGATTCGTGTGGTCAGCTGTTACAATGTTAAAAATAAGTAAAACCACACAAATCCCATGCTGCCTTGCTAGAGGATTAAAATGGAAAAAAGACATAGAGTAATATAAACCTGTGAAATGCGATGTATATATAGTCTAATACTTTAAAGCAATTGTTGACCAAAATTTATTCTGTTCAACTGAATCATGAATGACCCCCCCTCTCCAAACAATGAAAAGTTTGATACGAGGAAAGACAGATGGGGCCTAGTGAACAAACAAAACCAACACGTCCGCAACACTACATAACTGTAAGTGTGTAACAGGAAGTGTGTAATAAATGTGTAGACTATATTTGTCCATTGTTCTTGATTGAAATGTGGTGCTTTTTTTTTTAGTTGGACCGGCTTGTTTTCCCCAAGCCTTTCGGGCCCCTGCAGCCGCAGTAGCCATTAGCAAACAAAGGAGCTGGGTGATCAGAAACTACACAGCACGGCTCCGTGAAGTGCACGATGGACCAGGATGGGCCCGGCACTTATATCGCACATCCCAAAATGTTAAGACTTGAACTGCGTTTAGGACACTGTCCGCACTGCTGTCTTTGTGTTAGCAGCAAGAGGAAGAGGAAGCTCATAGCTTAGCATAAAATTAGCACTGAAACAAAGTGTTTTAATATCGTTTCCGTGAAAATATCTATGGTGCCACCATATCACGCATTGTAAATCATTCGTTTTTTTTCGGTAAAAAAGAACAAAACACGACAACATTGGAATACCTGATGAACTCCAACGGAAATGCATATTTAGCAGCCAAAACACTTACCACAGAAACATTTGCGGACGTGAAGTGCAGTGTAACACCAAAGGTCAATAATCGGTATGCGAAAAGCCCCTTCATTTTAATTATTATAAAGCCAGCATATATATGTACAACATGTCATTGTCAGCTTATAACGAACGAGAAACTAACCTCAAACCGGCTCCGCGACACTCCGTTTACCTCCTTTCCCATCCCGGATTGTGAATTATTCAGCTCAGTCCAGAAAAACACAATCCACCGTTAAAAATATCAAACCTCTTTAGCGATTATCATGCTACTGTTGTTTTCCTGTAAGGAGTACTAGCTTGCTAGCTTTCGTTAGATGGCAAAACAAACACACAGCCTCCTCTTTGCTAACCCATACCAACCGACCTCTTATCTCATTTGCTCTCGAGCCCAGTCTCCCCTCCCTCTCTCATTTGGGATCGTGTTGAGTTTATTTTTCAGTCCATAGACAGTATATATCCATCTATATAGCGACGAACTCACGGACGATAAATCGACCCCCTAACTGCTATTATAGTAGTGACTTAATTATGTGATTTATTCCCCGCAATACAAGGATACGCTTCAATCTCTACCTTCCTTTTCCGCTTATGGCCTCTAACGTAACCAGGCCTAAACTCGTTTGATGTAATGCAACACACTTTCTGCTTTAGAGGTCTCCATTAATATTGTATTTTCTTGGTTTAAATATATGACTTATAGCAATAATCATGTCAGCACACATAATTATAATGTATATACCTACATTCGATATGTGGCTATACCCGTTTGAGACAGCTTATTGGATGCATTATTATTGTTTATGTGGCTGACGGCATTTTCCACCGTAAGGAAGGCCGGGTGCATATACTAATGACATCTATATTTACAAACTTAATATGGCTGTAATCCATTTTAGGTTTTTTAAATAACTTCCAAATCTATAACTATATCGGTCTATGTATGAACAAACTGTTAGAATAAAAAGAAACTTTTTATTGACCAACAGAACTTCCGTCTTAAATAATCACACCCCCAAAAAGAAAACCTATCAAAATGTAGCAAAAATGGGATATTGTGATGTCATTATCGCGGGAAAATCAAGCGTGGCCATTTCTAATTCATATTCATAAGGAAGGAAGTAGTCACTCTGGCATCACTATATGATATCACTTCCTGTTTGAATGTAAACAAATACTTGATTTTTCTTTTTTTTTCTACTTACAGGTATACTTCTTGTCAGCATATATAAACCTACAAAATATCAAGCTATGCAAATTTTATGCGGCGTGGCACAATTAAAAAAAAAAAAACGAGTAATACCGTTGCCAGCTAACGCTGAGATAGCATGAAAGGCACCCGAAAAGCCTACAACGGGTGGCAAGACAGTAACTTTTAAAGTGACCAGAGTCGTCTCAACTGCAGCCACCGTTATGTTTATGTCATGTTTTGATGTAGGTACACATATATAGCACATACATAGAATTCAACTTAGGGCTGTAACCTCTAGTAAAACTACTCATCTCTTTTCAAAATCCCTTTGAGATTGCTCATACAGTACACAGCCTAATTGGTTGAAACGTGGATAGTTTCTCCTATCCCATGTGGAAGTATACAAAGGTCAGTGACCTGCTTCAATCCAGCATGGCATAGATTCTACAGGAATCTAGAACTCTGTTTTAGGGCAACACCATTCATGTGTTAAAAAAGTGCTGTTTTTATGGTATTATTAGGTTCCCCAAAATGTCCATGTGGGATGAGGCCTGGTGACTGGGATGGCCACATCATACAGTTTATTTAATTTAGCTAATCATTATAACACTCAGTAATACTTGAAGAAGGCACTGGCCCATGAGATGATTTCTCTGCCTCCAGGATATAAATGTTTCAGATGCCATCAGATGAACACAATACTACAGTATGGTCGGAATTTATAAGATAAATGGAACATCAGGAAAATTCACCCCACACCACAACCCGCTACCACTTTAGTTCTGATTTAGAACCATCGTCCCCAGGGAAGCAGTCACTGAAGCTGCTTCGCCCAAGTGCTTCGGCTGTACTTGCAATGAGAATCAGATATCACATCAGACCCCGTGACTTCTCTCCCACTGCGCAGACCATTTTGCTTCACCAAATGCAAAGGCATCACCCTCTTTCCCTCCTTTTGGAGTGACAAGTGAGCAACGTCTGTGACTGGGGCTTATTCCAAATATGCAGCAACATCAGTATCAATCCTCAGATTCTAACCATGGGCTACAGACTGACATTTTTACAGATGGCCCCAAGCACAGATACCAACTGTCAATTTACCCACCCAGAATAAAATTTTATATTTCATATAATATATAATTTAATATAAATTGAATAATTGTTTTTAGTGTTTGTATTATATAATAATATAACTAATTCCAATAAAAGAAAACTGAAAACACAACTATAACTATTACAATGCATGTACATCTGTACTTCATATTTTTGTTGGTCAATGTAAGGTAATGTAGGACTGGGCAACTATACAAATATTAATTTCAATAATGATTTTTGGCATCCAACGATTATCAAAACTAAATCGCCAAGATAAGATTATGGTGCTGCATTTCGTTTCACAATGACGCCCTCGTTTTGTTTTGCTGCATCCCCTTCCAGCCCCTTTTTGTTTCTCAGTTGAATTATAGAGTTCAAAGAAATCCACTGTTAAAAAGACAAGGTCAATAAATGATATTTCCATGATATTTCCGATAAGTCCATGAGTGATCGTATTATTTTTGAGACCACGATTATTTGACCAAAATAACTGATTATAATTTTTGCCATAATCAAGCAGTCGTAAGCTAAACGACACTTTCTACTTTGGTGAAAAGCATGGATATCTACAATTACTCAACATGTGGCACAGAAAAGTGTGTGGGGGGAGGGAACCTGTACAACAATTAAAATTTTATTTTAACTCAGTAATGCAACATACACCATAAAAAACTGACAGTTATATTACAGAAGTGTAAAAATACTTCAGCAGTTTCCACTAGTTCTCAGAACACCTTTCCCACCAGTTCTTAAAAACAACCATTGTAATTAATAAAATCTGCAAATTTCAGACAGATAAAAAATAAGCATTAAACAATGTATAGTTTATCAACTGAATGAAAACCTTCATGCCGCAAAAAAGTAAAATAGCAGATTAATGTACTATCCTTTTTCTTAGTTTCAAAAGTAGAGAAATAAAATTTCATGTTACTATAACTTAATGTTGCAAAGAACTTGTTCTGCCTCAAAATTAGGCAACAATTTGTATTAAAGACTAAATTAGAAATATTCACAGTTTTGATGCTTAAAAACAATGTACAAATTTTCTCCAAATGGGTCCCAGAGGTCCCATCTCAGTGACCATAATTAAGATGCAGTTTTTTCCTGCTCCACAGTAAAGAGTTCAGGAAATGTTTTAAAAATCATATCATGGGGGGATTTGATTTCACCAAGGAAGATGATGAAATAGCAGGGCTTGGATACTTATACTACTCACATAGGCATTGAACGGCATTAAATCAGACTTTGCATGCCTAGAGGGCCCAGTGCATAATACATTACCATGATCACAAGTACAATCAATTTTTTTTTTTAAACCTTACACTGAATGTAAACAACCTTGTGGATCATATTCAAGAAATACTCCCGAAGCATACATTTAAAAGAAAACAAAAGGAACTTGGCTGGGATGAACACAAGCATGCAGATGGTCTTTGGACTTTTGTCCATCTATTTTCCAGACCCACTTGTGGTTTGCAGGCTTGTGGGGGATCTGGAGCCTATGGGTGCAAGGCAGGGAATAACCCAGGATGGGGTGCCAATTTACCACAGGGCACAAACACCATTCACACACGTGTTCACACCTACAGACAATTTGGAAACTCCACTTATCCTCAGCATGTTTTTGGACTGTGGAGGGAAACCGAAGTACCCAAATGAAACCTCACAATGACAAGGGGAGAATGTAAATTCCACATATGTAGAGCCGGAGTGGAGACTCAAACCCTGGTTCAAGAGGTGTGAGGCAACAGTGCTAATGACTTCAGCTGAAATTAAAATAAACTAATATTCAGAATAAAGCAGAAGGCAGCTCCTTTTGCCCCAACTTTCTACAGGGCTGATCACCACGATGGAAAGTGCCAGTTTGGTGCCAACCCAGCTGATGTAGTTCCACAGTGACAGGCATCTTATTTGAAGGGCTCCAGGTTACCCGTGAGGGCGGAGTCCATAAGGTCATCATCCTCAGTGTGTAGATAGGGAGGGCTGGGCCGGGCCGGGCGATCCGATCCCAGCATAGAGAGTGTTGGGTCTGGTGCCGAGATGGGTGAGCGTGACCAGCTGTCGGGCTTGAGTGGGTGTGAAGAGGAGCTGCAGGATGAGGAAGACTTCTTTTTCTCTTTGTCACGCTCCCGGTCCCGCTCCCTTTCCTTCTGCTTCTTCTTCTCCTTCTTGTGTTTCTTGTGCTTCTCACCTGAGCTGACCGGAGCAGAACTGATGTACTCGTGGGGGGTCTGCAGGGGTCGCAGGGCCTGGTCGTCATCTGAGCTGGGGCTGTTCTGGTGCGACTTTTCGGCCACGGAGCTGCTGCCGGACTCGCTCTCACTGTCGGGGTTCAGAGGAGTGTACCCCGGAGAGCGGCTATGGCTGGGGGAGCAGCGGTCATGCTTGGGTGTGGAGCCGCTGAACAGGGGAGAAGCCTTGAGGCCCGGCAGTTGGGAGCGCATGGCATCAGCAGCGCCCTCCCCAGGCTTCTGAAGGGTCACTTTGGCCTTGATGCTTGGAGAACCCCCATCCGGCTTGCTGATTATGATCTTGGCTACCCCAGTGCTTCCAGTACCCCCACCTTTGGAATCCAGCGGTTTCTTGTCCCCTGAGCTCCCCGACACCAGCACTTTGGATTTGCCCTCCTTCTCCATCTTTTCTCGCTTAGTCACATACTCTGTGCTTTGGGAGGACATCCCATGCTTAGAGGATGGGGGACCAACATTTGAGGAAACCCCTGCACCTCCTCCAGAACCACTCCCACCTCCACAGCCTCCCTCACCACCTTCCTCACCCCCCACCCCTCCCCCTCCCACACTTTTTAGCTTGTCGATCACAGCCGTGAGGGAAGGCTTTTTGTTGCGGCTCGGAGACTTGCCTTTGGCATTGGGGTTGCTGCTGCTGCTCCCACTGCCTCCTCCCCCACCCCCACTGTACTGTGACTGCGAAGTTGCAGAAAATGACATGGAGCCAGAAGACGAGGAGCTGGAAGAGGAAGAGGAGGATGATGATGAGGAGCCAGAAGAGCCGCCAGTCATCTGCTTCTGGGAACTCATTCCACTTCCTGAGGAGGACTTTGAGCCTCCAGAGCCCCCACTGCCTGAGCCCATGGGTGACTTTGCTTTGGAGGACGGTGGTGTCACAGGGACCTGACTCTGCTGCAGCTTCATGGGAGAGGAGAGCTTGTCAGCGGTGCCAGAGCGAGAATGCGAGGGTGAGATGTTGGGCTTAATGTTTGGGTTCATGAGAGATCCTGGGGGCTTTCCTCCCTGAGGTTTCATTTTGCTGCTACTCCCTCCCCCGCTGCTCCCGCTCCCCATGCCAGACAGCCCGTGTTTAGTTATTGGGGATGAGCCTGGCTTTCCGATGCCGATCCCCTGCGAGGAGCCCTTTGATTGGGAGCCCATGGTCCCACCGCCGCCACCACTGCCGCTTGGTTTGGAGCTGCTACTCTGACCCAGCGAACCCTCTGATTTACTGCCCTTCACTTTGCCTGACGAGGAGGACGAAGAGGATGACGAGTGGGAGTGGTGGCTCTTGCTACTGCTGCTTCCACCCACGCTGCCCCCACTGCCCCCGGCAGAGCTGCTGGATGTGTACCCTCCGTGGGAGGTGGTCTTGCCCCCTGACAAGGTGCATTTTGGAATCTGAATGGTAATTTTGGGAATGGGTGGTGTGGCACCTCCTGGAGGAGTCTGTGACCTCCCAGAGCTCCCGGGGGATTTGGAACCGCCACTGCTCATGGGAACGCCAGAGACCATCGCCCCGCTGGGTGGGGTGTAGGGCCGACTGCCCGAGCTGTGAGACGGAGACTTGCTGTCAGGGTCCATCTTCTTACGCTTGGGGGGCTTATCTTTTGATTTACTCTCACTGGAAGGCGTGCGGCTCCGCTTGACCTGCTTGCCTTCAGACAGGCCCCCCGCCACACCCCCCAGGCCAGAACTCCCAGCACAGCCGCCATCATCTTTACCTCGTATCATCTGTTGCTGCTTGCTCTTCAGATCGGCACCCTTAAAGTCACCGGCTCCCCCCCCACCCAGGCCCATCATGTGAGGACTCTGCCCCCCTCCAGAGTGTGGGTCCCCCAGATCAGGGGCAGGCACAAGCAGTGGCTTTCCCCCTCCACCTGCACCCCCAAAGACGATATTCATGTCAAAAGCATCCTTGAGGGGGGGGTCAGGGCTGTTGCGTCCATGTGGAGTCGGGTTCTGGGGCGTCCCTATGGGGGTGTTCTGCTGGCTGCCCCCGAAGCCTTTGCCCAGGTCGAGGTCCCCGTCCGCGCTGGGGGAGCTGTCCCCAAAGTAGGACTGGTGGAAGCCCTGAGTGCTCAGCAGCTCGGGGTTGAAGTCCACCGTGTCAGAGAAAAAGTTAGTGGAGGAGGAGTCGCTGGTGGGTGTGGCCGCCGTGGTTGCTTCAGCGATAAGGTCGGCAGCGTCAGGGAATGGGTTCTCGTTGCTGCCTGCATTGAATAAGTCTGACTCAAAGACGGCGCTGCCCTGGCCTGAACTGGAGGAATCCCTCAGTGGGGTGCCCAGTGGGCCCGCGTCCTCCCCGCCCAGGTGGTGCTGACCATGAGCGCTGGCCCCGCCACCTGCCGATCCTTTCGCTGCCTGGTCGGGAAGGTCCGAAAGGATCTCGTTAATGTCAGCGCCGATGCTGTCAGAGCTGGAGAGTCGCGCCATGCGGTTCAGGTTGGGGCCTGCAGGGGGCGGCTGAGGCGGCGGCTGCTGCTGCTGTGACTGGGCCTGGGTGTGGGCTGGGGCGTGATATGGCATGCCGGGCCCTGCAGGGGGGGTGCCACACTGACTGGGGGCTGGTGTTATGCTGTGGGGGGTGTCCAGGCCATCCCCCGGCAGATTCACATCGAAGATGTTTTGGGTGGCGTCCACGTCCATAGAGAAAAGCTCGCGGTGGAAGTCATCCTCCGTGGGGTGGTGGTGCTGCAGGGGCCCACCCTGCTGCTGCTTCATGCCCATAGCTGCCCCAGACACTCCGCTCTTCTCAGTCCCCCTCATTCGCTTCTTCTTTGCCTTGGCACCCCCCCCAGTACCCCCCAGGCTGTCGGTGCGGGGCGACTCTGAGGATGAGTTCTGCCTCTCCAGTGGTCCAGAACTGTAAAGGGCTGAGAAATCCTGGGAGGGGTTATCCTTCAGCAGGTGCATGAGCATAGGGTGGTTCTTGGTGTTGCTGGCAGGGGAGGAGGTTGGGGGTGGGGTCTGGTGGGGCTGGGGCCCAGAGGAGGGGGGCTGAGGGGTGGGACTGGAGCCTACGCTGCCTGTGATCTGGAGCAGGCTTGTCAGGATGGGGTTCTGAGTGACTTTACTGAAGTCATCTCCATGAGCAGCCTGCTGCTGTAACTGATGCTGCTGCCCCGCGCCCATCTGACCCATGCCCTCCGACAGCGAGCCCGTGCCCCTGCTCATGCTAAATAGCGAGCTGATTGGGCCTGTAAAGGAGGGCCCTCCTCCAGTGCTGCTTCCCGCACTGCCACCTCCAGTAGGCGTGTTTCCCCCTCCGGCCCCTGAGAGACCCATGGGGTTGCCCCCACTACCTCCTGAACCCATACCATAACCAGGGCTGCCAGTAGGAGGCAGGTTCTTCTTCACCATGTCCTCCAAAGTCTCCTGGATCAAGGACAGGGCGGGAGTGTCAGCCTGGATGGTCTCTGCTTTGCGGCGGATTGCTCGCATGGTAACTGGGATGGACATGCACCTGGGGGGGGGGGGGGGGGGGGTGGTTGGGGTTAAGGGCCTTGTCCAAGGGCCTAATGGACATGTAACTGTTTTGCTAGGGATGGGATTCAAATTAGTAACCTTCCGATTCCTAATCTGCTGAGCCACACCCCTGTCAGTCAGAATGCTATATCAATTCTGGTAAAGTAATGTAAAACCATGTTACCCACGATACACAATGCAAAGGTTTTCTGGCACAAAAGCCCCATATTACCTTGGAAAATGTTTCTGTGGGCTGTTACAATTTGAACTGCATCATTATCTGTGCTGTCATTCCAAACAGTTTGTTTCTCACAACGCAGATATTGGCTGCAGGATTCTGCCTTACAGAGAGCCAGGTCTGCGCCGACCGCTAAATGTCAGTAAAGAAGCTGCTGGGAGCGCTAATCTCATAGGTCAGACGTCAACAGGGAGAAGTCATGCATAAGTTTCTTTAGACACCGGATGGAGGGGCAGACGTGGACTTTTCTTCATGGCGCCTTCTGACAACATAATCAATCACAGAGCTTGTAAGAGCTTCTTGGCCCGATAAAGTCGACAGGTGAGATCGCTAATGTCAGGTGTTGCACAGCCTCACAGAAGCATAATTGAAAAAACATTTCATCACCTGACTCGTCGCCTAATCCGTGAGGTGAAACGCATTTTATATCAATTTATTTGTCTGATTTAGCCCAGAATGAGTAGTTTAACCTTTGGGTCCCTGAATTTTTATAGGACATCAGATTCAGTTACTGCGCTTTGGGAAGGTGATGGACGGTGGCCTGCCTGTCATTTCTAATCTCTGAGTCTTTTATCCTGGCTCCATTTTGCTACCTCAGCTACACTCATTTTCTGTCTCCCATCAAAGAGTATCCGTCTGCTACGTGCTCTATGTGGGGGGGAGGCATGAAGCCAGTGGTGTGCGGCCAATTTGATTGGCTGTGTGGCGTCCCATGTGAGCAAGGCCGGAAAGCCTGCTCATAGTGAAGATGTCATCCTTCAATGTTCTGGGCTGTGAATTCAACGTGTCCGATTTTCAGCAGACAGGAATGGCTGGATGCAAAAAGTAAAAGGAGTCAACTATATTACACACTACTCTGCTATCATTTGTCACATTTATGCCACAGAAATATCTGAAAATTGAGTTTATGTGTTCTCCTTGTGTTTGTAGGTACTGCCGCATTTCTTCTGAAACGCAGACGGACACTGCGTGAGGGCTTTCACCCGTGAGGCACTGGTATACCACCCAGGGTGTCCCTTGGGCCCTGTGGTGTCTGGGATAGGATCTAGAGCCCCCTACATCCTTGTATGGGATAAGCAGCTATGGGAGATGGAAGGATAAATAATTAAAGAAATAAAATAAATCTAAGAGTCCAATAACTTAAATTAATTCTGTGCAGACATTTTAGATATGGGTAGTGGGAGACTTGTAGATTCCCTTTGTATTCTGTTCTTATGCAGCCCTATTACCTTTAATTGTGTGACAGTGGTAATGAGATTTAATGCTCTTTACATTGTAAATGCTTCAGAAGCTTATTCCAACACCCGGGCTTAAGCCAAGCCCCTTTGTGGTTACAGGGTTGTATTTATGTCCGTGGGGGGGGGGGGTGCTTTAAGACTTAGGTTTATTCAGCACGTCCTCTGGAGGGAGAATGGTGTTTGAAGAGAGGGTGGTTAGAATGTCTCTCAGCAAATCGTTTCTTATCTATCTCTTTGATGCCCAGAACTTTCTTTTTATTATTATTATTTAAGCCGTGGCAGTGGGGAGGCAGTTGAACGCGAAATGAGAGGCGATTATGCATGGTGGCACTTTCCCTGTCACAATAATATACATGACTTTATGATTTCCTTTGGTATGGCTCTGTTTTTTTTTTTCTTGCAGATCCTTGTCCAGTACAATTACGATACCAATTTAACACACTTGGCTGGAAGGCATTTGGCCTCCAGGTTACGCCAAAGATAAAAAAAAAACAAAAACAAAGATTTCAGCTTTGCAGTCTTTCCCTCTCATGTAGAATGAGCAGCAGTTTATCTCCCCAGGGAGTGCTTCGGTAGGGGCTCTCCTCCGCCCATAACGCTGATGCCGTCCACTGCTGACTCAGCTACCCACGACTCCCAGTGACTCACTCTCACTGCTGTCAATGTGGATGGCCGTAATGAGACACTGGTTGGTTAACTGAACTGGCCCTTTTATAACAACTGGCTGCCTGATTGCTAAACCACTGAGCTGATACTACCCTCGATATCGCCTGACATTTTTTATTTTGCTAACTGAAATATTGGGACATGACTGCAAACTTCAAGTCAATAACTGGCTAAACAAACAAACAAGCCGAGACAATCAGAAGCTTTCTTCCAAGGAGCTCACTTAAGCGAAATAAAGTCTTTTCACAGAAATCAGCTTTTTATTTTGAGATTATGTCATGTAGGATTCCATTGGGTACTCCCCACATTAGGCTAAGTGACACCTTTAAATTGCCTATCATGTATGACTGCTTATTGTGTGTGTGCCCTGTGATGGACTGGCATCACATCCAGGGTATACCGCAGCCTAGTGTCACATGCTGCCTGGGATAGGCTATGGGACCCCCCTCTCAGACCCTGACCAGGGTTGGAAGATGGATAGATGATGTGCTCCAGATATTGTGCACAGATTCACAGGAAAAGGTAACATTTTGTTCTTTAGCAACCAGACAGAGCTGTTATCAAGGAAGAGTTTTTTTTTTTTTAAGTGTGATTTCAGTGTCTTACTGTGGGAAGACCTGGTCCATATGTCACATGAGGGATGTGATTTTCTGGAATTTACAGCACATGTGAGAAAAAAGAGCCTTTTCTCTTTCTGTCCTGTAAACCTGAACCTCTGTATCATTTGTTCTGATTTAAAATAGCTTCTTTCATAGTTGGCATACAAGGGGCAAGTCTTGATTTATGTAAAAGCATGCTGTTGAAATGAGTCGGTTCCCACAGTTCTGTAAAAACACTTTAATAAGGAATACCACAATGATTATACAATAATGCAACCCCATTGTTCAAGGAACTAGCTCTCCGCTCTCGTTTCCTGACCATGGTGGTTCCAGGTTCTTTAAAGGTGGCCTGATCCTGGTTCTGATCCCAAGAATGTCCTCCTTCTGAGAGTTCACCCTTGAATTTGTGGTCCTGCATCGCTAAGGGAACTCAGAGTTAACTCTGAGGAAGTGTATAAAATGCGACCGTCTCACATTTCCCAGAATACCGTGGGGCCCTTAAACATCTCTCTTTTGTCTCATTGCTTCTCTTGTTACTTGAGAAGCAGAAAACAATCCAATTCCACTCTAGCTGTGTTTGTTTACCACTTCAGAAACATTTACACAGCCTTCAGAGAGACAGGTGGTCTTGAGAGGCTCCTCAGAATTCTGATTCAGAAATGACCCGACTCACACATACCATTGTGTTTTATCTGTGGATGTTTATCATGCTGATTATTCCCCAATAAACACAAGGTATAATTAGCGTGTCACCTGTCATGGCAAACCATGCCCCCCCCCCCCCGTACTGGTGCAAGGGTTGAAAACTACAGTTAAAGGGCTTGTAACGACTGCCATTGTTCGTCTCCGCTGGGGTTTTCTTGAGAGAAAGGGTATCTGGAGATTGATGGCACGACGGCAGCTGTCAAATGAGGGGCTTTTAAAGTCCCGGGGAGTGTCAGCCGAGCACTGGAGAATAGGATTTTGGGGGGGGAGGGTGGTCTGAAGGAGCTAGTCCCTGTTCTGTTCCCCCAGCTTAAAAATATTCTGGTTACTCTGTGCCTTCACCTCCGCTGCACGCTCCCACATTTATGCTGGTGCCCATTCAGTGTCCCGTTCAAGTTCCTTTTTTTGCACCCAGCCAGGATCCCAAACTGCACCTCTCCACTGCACTTCTCCTACACGGTGGTGCAGTGGTTAGCACTGTTGTCTCACGCATCTGGGACCTGGGTTTGAGTCTCCACCTTGGCTCCATGTGTGTGGAGTTTGCATGCTGTCCCCGTGTCATCATGGGGTTTCCTCCGGGTACTCTGGTCCCCCCCCACCCCCCACAGTCTTAAAACATGATGAGGTTAATTGGAGTTGCCAAATGGCCACAGGTGTGTGTGTTTCTGTGTGTGTACATGTGCCCTGTGATGGGTTGGCGCCCTCTCCTGGATTGTTCCCTGCCTTGTGTTGATGTGCTACAGACCCCCCATGAACCTGAATAGGATAAGTGGTTACAGTAGATGGGTGGATGGATGAAAGCTGAAGCTAAAGCCATTAAAGGTGCTGGCTATCCTTGCCATGCCACAGAGCCCCTGAAGGTGGCATAGTGCCTTTCTCTCTCCCTCTCTTTTGCTGCTGCAGGACCTGGCCATCCCCTTTCTAGGCACCGGTGTCTCTCTCACTTCCTGCTGAGCGAGCGAGGCACAAGAGGCCAACTTCTGACTCAATTATTGTTATTTTTTTGCACCTCCTCCGCTGCCCACTGGCAAGTGATTCATGAGATGGCAGAGTTGCACATGGGTTTTATGTATATTTTATTAAGGGATTAGCGTGTGTTCAGGTCCCCGGGGTGTGACAGAAAGTAATGGGCGAGGCTTTGAACCATGTGATGCGAGGGGTAATATATGGCAACGGGAAGGGGGGAAATCCGTGACAAGGCCTTAAGAGGAGGCCGTGACATCGTGCTGATAACGTAGAGTGACCCGGCCGCTCCCCAGTCATCGTCTCTCGCCTAAGCCCGGCATTGGCTTGAAGAGCGGTAGTAATTTAATAAGATCGTAAGTACTCACAGCAGTTATGTTATAGGCCATATTTAAGATGTTTTTATATGTTATATTTTTAAATACTGTATACTTGTCCTCTGTGTGCACAGGTGAACCGACTTTATGTCCTGTCCTTCATGGGATACAGTCCAGACTCCCTGTGACCCTAATAAGAGGTTATGAAGATGGGTGGATGGCTGGCTTAAAACAAATAAATCATTATTATTATTATTATTATTATTATTATTATTGATGATGATAAGAATAATATAATGATGATGATGAAGTCTGAGCTGTTGCAGTTTTTTTGGTAAACAGATAATTTGCCAGCAACGATCCTTGTGACAGTAAATTAGCATTGAGCAGTTAGCTTGTCTAGTTCCAATAAATACTGAGATAATTGAAATCGATACAGGAGGTAAAACCAGCCGAGAGGGAGCGGAAATCGATGCTTCTCCTTCCTTTATTTTTGTAAGTCATGCACGGCCCATCGGCGCCAAGCTCCCTTCCTTCGCCGGCACACCAGGGCTTGCGACAGCAAGCGGCCCTCGTTAAGCTCATGAGTGCGCGAAACGCCATGGCACGTCCATGGGCGCCGGTGAGACGCTTCCAAATGTTCTGGACCAGAACTGCTCGCTTGCAGTAGCTCGGCGCTATGCAGTGTGCTTCAGTTACCCCAGGGACAGGAAGTGGAGAAGAATGATTGATTTTTGCATGCGCTGAGAAAGAAGAGGGGGGAAAGAAAACGAAAGAGGGAGAGAGAGAGAAAGAGAGAGAAAGAAAAATGTAAAGCTCTTGGAAGCCTAGATAAGTCTGAGTGGAGAAAGGTCAGTCTTCAGCCTTGAAGGGAAATCAATGCACAGACAGAGTGCATGCGCTATGTGCACTATGCTAAGTTTGTGGGCCGCCAGCAGGCTCGCTGGCAGTCAAATGCACAGTGCAAATAGAGTAAAAGTTTACTTAGAGAAAAGTGACTTAGAGACAGTGGCATCACACAGTGAAGGGTTTTGGCGTGCATTGTACTGTTACCTCTCGGCGATTGATGGATTTTATACCGGGGGGTGGTGTGAATGTTCAATATAGGTGAAATGGATTGTGAAATGGCATTGTCCTCTGAAAGACCACGCCATTAGACAATCATTTAATAGTGGGAATCTGCTGGTAACGCATACAAGTACGAAGAGCAAGAATGAAGGGGCACGTGTTGTGGTGAGTCTGATGTTTTTGTTGGTTGGTATGTGGACATAAGCGTCAATCAGGAGATCGGGGAGATAGAAACAGGAAGGCAGCACTTTGTGCTTTGTTACTGATGCGGTCTCTGAAAACACCATCTCTGCTTTCTGGCCTGTCCCTTGGCACCCCCAAAGTTCCTCGTTGATGAAGGGCTCTGCAGACCTCCACACAGACCACTCACTGCCTGCCAAACTTTAGCATCCTTAGCCAGTGGCTTCTCTGGCCTTTTGCCGAACGGAGCAGGGATCCACGCATGAGCAGCATTGCTGTGATATCACGTTTCTCAAGACAAATGTTTGTTGTTTTGAAGGGTGACTGGCACGCATTGATTAAGGATATGGCTTTCATCCTGAACATTGCTGACAGATCGGCTGTACCATGGGCCGTGAAACTGTGCGGTAACTTTTCGAGCATTTTTAAGAATGCAGTGATGAACACTTACAGAAAAGTTACCTGGAAATAATGTAATGCAAACCGATAAAAGTCGAAATTATGTCTTTAAAAAAAAGGTTGTATCTGAGCAAACAGACAAGCGAACTCTATGGGTTTCATTAATAACTCAGGTTTGACCTCAGCCCTCATTGTTGTAACCCATTTAAAGGGTAGCTGAAATGTATGCATTCCTGTGTCCAGCGCATCAGTCACATGACCGGATGTTATGCTGGTGTTTTATTTATGACAGAAGCTTTGGGGTGATGAGATCAAAAGTGCCTGGTTTGCTTTTCAAGGTGAGATTGCTGGAAAAAAACGTACAAATGCACCTTAGAGCTGGTATCTCTGTCCTTTATGCCTATCAGCGTGGTGTTGATTGAGGGAGCCATAATATTTTAAATGCATGTAAAGTTCTGTGATTGATTTGACCTCAGACTTATCCTGAAATGTGCTGTAAATTTGGTTACTAGACAGGACCCATTTCATGTCTTTTATTACTTTTTTATGGTTTATCTGTCATTTGCGAAGCTTAGTTAGCCGTCTATCCCCCTAAGTAACAGCAAATGAATTGCTTACATAAATAGCGGGCATTGTTTTTTTTCTAAAAGCGCTGTATTTTAAGTCATGAACCATGCAATTATCTGACAGGCCGTCAATTCACTTTGCCTCGGATTGAAAAGATGCTCCGAATGACTGCACACTCCTGCAGACCGATTCCCCGCGTGCTGGGAAATTAGCCCCGGCTCTGCTCTTAAATTAAAATCGTCATGAGCTTGTGTGCAATTATTAAAGAACAACTCCTCTGAGGGGGCAGCGTTCAGCTGACAGGTCATTTAAACATGCATTAAAATTTCTATTTGATTGCCGATTCAGGTGCTTACAAAGACAGCCTTAATCAATAGAGAGTAACAATGAGGGTAAAGATGTGAAACATCTGTATGGACTGTTCTTCTCGCATGTTTCCCGGTGAAACATTTAACTGTCATGTATTATCTCCAGATTTTAAAAAGCTAATACCTTCACTTGAATAGAATGAGGATTTCGCTCATTTTAAAAAGGTAAAATGATAAATAATGTACGTTGCCGCCAACCATCCCGGAGTAAATTATATTTGCCGTGTTCCCGGAGGTATTTCACGCCTGAGCCTGACCTCTTAAATCCTTCTTTTTCTTCGATTTTCACTTGTCATGTCGACTCCAAACCAATTACCGAGTTCTGTCAGAAGGTGCCGGGCTGCCAGCTAAGGATGGCCGACCCCGTGGCGGCAGCCTAGCTAATGCGGACGTCGCCACCACGCCGGGGCCCTTCTCCGCGTACGATAACCAGAAAGCCTTTCTCCATGTTTTGTCCCAGGCCTGACAAAGTGCATGATGGGGTTAAAGGATCAAAGGTTGTTAATTGACGTGAATGTCAAAGGGATGCAGCTACTGGGTTGCTAAAACTGGAATTTAATCGTAATATGTCCAATCAAGTATAAGTTTTCAGTCGTATCGCAACAGTTACCTTTGTACAAAAAGAACTCCTCAGTCTTATTCAGTCTCTAGTTTTATTTTATTTCTGTTGTTAATTATGTTGCTCATTCAGTCCTATTTATTTTTTTTGTTTTTTTCTTTACAAATTATTCTTATTTTTATTACAATTCCACTGAGCACAATCCAGGAAGCTGGTGACGAAGAAGCAATTCATTAATCCCATGTACAGTGTGAGTCTGTGCATGTGACAAGACTTGAAACTTGAAAACAATCTTGGTGGTGGTGGTGGTGGTG
>JAAGVU020000093.1:130120-153895 GCA_011763525.2 Mormyrus iriodes | reverse complement strand
CCCAAAGTGTGTCAAAAATATCCCCAAAATATCCCCACACACCATTACACACTCCACCAGCTAGAATTCATGCATTCATGTTGTTTATGCCAAATCCTGACTATACCATCTGAATGTCACAGCAGAAATCAAGACTCATCTGACCAGGCAACATTTTTTCAATCTTCCATTGTCCATTTTTGGTGAGCCTGTGTCCACTGTAGCCTCAGTTCCCTGTTCTTAGCTGACAAGAGTGGCACCCGGTTTGGTCTTCTGCTGCTGTAGCCCATCTGCTTCAAGGTTTGACAAGTGCATTCAGAGATGCTCTTCTATACACTTTGGTTGTAATGAGTGATCATTGGAGTTACTATTGCCGTTGTATCAGCTTGAACCAGTTTGGCCATTGTTTTGCGACCAACATTTGCACAGAGAGAACTGCTCTCTCTACTGGATGTTTTTTTTTACTCATTCTCTGTAAACCCTAGAGATAGTTTTGTATGAAAATCCCAGTAGATAAGCAGTTTCTGAAATACTCATACCTGCCCGCCTGGCACCAGCAACCATGCCGCTTTCAGAGTCACTTAAATCCCCTGTCTTCCCGATTCTGATGTTTGATGTGAACATTAACAAAGCTAAGTTGTTACCTGTATTTGCATGATTTTATGCATTTTGCTGCTGACATTTGATTAACTGATTAGGTATTTGCTTCAACAAGCTGCTGAGCAGGTATACCTAATAAAGTGGCCAGTGCGCGTACACTACATGCATTAAATTCTTAATATCATAGGGATATGCCAGTTTTAAACTGTGTATATACTTTAGAGTGATATAATTGAGAAAAATAGCTGTTTTATTCAGTATTGACTTTGTACACTAGTATAGTTATAATAAGGACTTTAATTGATATTTTCATCTAGATTGAGTGCCATTTTAGTTTTTTACCATTTATACTGTTTCCCTGCTTGGGGTTTGATTATGGACCTCTTCTGCAGAATCTGACTCATAAATGTTTTCATAAATGCTTGATGCATGTGAATGCTGTTATACGGTAGGTTTAAGATAAAAAGGACTCTTAAGCAGTAAAACACAAGCTTGCTGGTGTTTCATAGTGAACATGACATTATGCCTACAGGTAGAGAAGAGCTTAAGGAAAATGATAAAAAGGTACAATGACAAAGTGGCTGGTAGTTTTCCAGAGAAGACACTGGTGCCTTTTAAAACCAGTGTCTGATATACAGACATAAGCTGCATGTTATACAGACATCAATTAGATTATTTTAAGTTTAGCTACCCGAAATGGTGCAGCGTTTCACACTGACAGCTGCTTGCATACGAATGCCAGCCACGTACACACACACTCACTCACACACATGTCAGTGACATCCGTGCTTAGGCTTAAAGAGATTGCCCCCCCCCAACCCACCCCAGAATGAACCCACAGGCACGTACCCAGTTTGGCACACATTCAGATGCAGTCAATCTGAGTGGCACTGCCCCCCCACCCCCACCTCCCAGCAGACCCAGGCACAGCTGAGCCTCCGGGTGGGACAGCCTTTCAGAGGAGTGTCTTCACCTTCTTCCCTACTCGGAATGAAGGAGAGAAATAGAAAAGTTATGTGTACGTGCGTGTGGATGCATGCATAGTGCGGGTACACATAGGTTCAGTATGGTAATTAATGTGCCCCGGAGGGAGCTGCTAGGGGAGGGGGCACAGGGTACCAGTGCCAAGGCAGCAGAGGAATAAAGAGGGGGACCAGAAGGGCACACATCAACCATCCGCACTAGGGGCTGAAGTTCTGCCATCAATCAGGGGCTACTTCACCTCTCCATGGCAGACCATGGTGGGGGAAAGCAGCATGCTCAGTGATGGTAAATTTGCCCCCTACCCTCTTATGCGGCTCGAGGACCAGCGTCCTGTAGGCTGAGCGGCGCGGACTGCTTCACCCAGCTCGTCTTTCCATAGTATCACATACCACAGAAGCAAGCAAAAGATGTTAGTCCTTGTAAGATCAAATGACATGAGTGTGCTTTGGCAGTGGCCTCACAGGAAGCTCCCTGATGATGACATGGCTGATCAGAGGAAGACACCCATTTCCAGTCTGGCTTGCTGTATTTCTTGTGTATCTCCTTGGTCTTGATGCCTTTGTTCCTTAACCAACTCATTACTTACTGTTACATTTGAAAGTGTTCTCATAAAAAGACAAGATTGGCATTAAGTTTGAGTATATTTATTAAATAGCATTTAGTTATCGATCACAGGGAAAGTTAGATGGAATCTTGAGGTAGTTAACGTAACTCCACATATCTACTGGCTTACCCCCGGGTGGTGATATGCAAGAGAGAGATCAGTGGGGGACACAGCAAGATCTCAGTGGTGCCCCCTGGAGTGGTGATTGCTGAGACCCCTGCTGATCATTAGTGTTCCTCCTCCAACCCGTCACACCAAGGGGTGAGATCTGCACTCTGAATTAGTGGGGGGGTCTGGTGGGTGGTGAAAAGAGCAGAGGTGTCTATAATGGCACCAAGGACGATAGAGCGATTAGACATTTGGTTCCACAGGCTGCCACTGTAGTCCCGAAACCCTGCTTTTCCAACATAATAGAATTCATGTTAATACTTCAAATGTTTGTCTTCACCTGACCACTGGGTCATTGCCTGTACCCTTTGTCTGTTAAGTGGCCCTATGTGGTTATGTGGTAAGATTCAGCTGACAGGCTCACGGGTGGACCAGCCTACAGAAGGTCACTTTGTAACTACAGAAAGTGGAACCTCCTTAGGTGAGGATCTCAATCGCAAAGCAAAGGTGGTCTTTCATAGCCAGTCACACTGGAAAGCTTCCCTTCTTTCATAAACTGATTCTATACCAGCTACTCCTTTGTTTACAAAAGAATCGGAAGCATAAACAGTATTTTGCAAAGAGTTCTTCTTATGAAGGGCTCCGCTCGTTTAAGTTTATAGAGCTTTTCATGGATGGATTTACTGTCAAGGATTATATTTGTCACATTTAATGAATAAACTGTGGTAGCTTAGGCAATAATTAGATATTGTTAGATGACCTGCTGCCATTTTATACACTGATGAAGTCAGTCATGGAGATCCCAAATCATGGCAATGTTTTAAATTTGTTACTGCATTGGTAGGTGGCTCTATAATCAATAACAGCTTATTTTTCAAAGCATAATCTGAGGACCTGGACATTAGTGACATTTTATAGACATTCTAGGAAGTCTTAAATCTTAATTGATTTTCTTATTTAATGTTGCAGAGACCATAGGTGTTATACAAGGCTGACTGCAACGTTTTATTAAAGAATATAATGTTATTGTATAGCACAAGCTACTAAAGATGATGCTAATATTTGCCAACACATTTAAACTGTCGCTGAAAGTCAGTCAATGCAGCAGCTACAAAACTGATTTGTTGTCAAGGTCATAAAAATTTAAGAATTGTCGGTTTCCTGATTTGTCTAAACTGGAAAAGACAGCAATTCATAATTAGCCTGTTTAACTGTCTTCTGACATACAGCCATGACACTTTTCACAGACATATTGCATTGTTCACACAAGGTGACATCAAACAAGTATAATTTATTTGCAAAGGTGTTTCACTTACAGTAAAAAACCGTTTGTCGTCCTATACATTGATACTATGGCAAACAATATGCATGCAAGTTTAAACTATTCAGTTAATTACTTTAGTTAATTGTTCACTTAGTCAAGCAGTGGGTTGTTTACACACATACTTAACAACTTAGGCCAGGTCAAGTATAGATGAACAAAGACTGTCGAATGCAACACAAACACAAGACTGTTGACTTGAACTTGGCTTTGCACCTATCACTACAGTATTTCCTGGGTGCCCGTAATGTCCTTTAGGTTGTCATTTTCTGCAGTTGGCTCTCTGCAAACTACTGTCGCAATGTGATGCATTAGCACCATTTATTTTTTAACAGACATGTATCACCTGGGTCAGGATCACAAACATATTGCAAAATAATGAAATTCTGAGGTTTCATTATACATGATCAAACATTTATACACATATCAGTACAATGATACACCTCTTGAAATGAATTTCCTTCATTTTATACCTTTACCTTTGATGTGTGTTGGCATGTCTCACACACTGCACTACTAACTTCAATGAGTGCAATAAGTGGTTAAATGGCATAAAATTATGATACCATTTATATGTTGTTATTCTCAAAACAAGTTCCTTGATAAAACAAGTAATTTTGAAAATTTATGTTCCATTTTCATAATAATATTAAATTGCTGTCCACCCTGCCACTATGGGGTAACTGCCCCTTTAAGAAACTAGCCAATGTAATCAGTGACATCATCATGAGTATTTTGTCTTTCTTCAGGGGAGACTGAAACAACTGCTACATGTAAATTATGTTTATTTTTCTCAATTTTTATCATTTTGTGTTTCTTGCTGGATGTTGTCATGCTTAACATATCTACACTGTCATAGTGAAATATTAATCACTATAAAAACTTTTCAGAAATTCAAAATATATTTGATAAACAATATACAGTAACATTCAAAAATGAATCACTTTTCTAACTTAAGGTCCACCATGTAACCATTAAATACTAACTTTAGTAAAAAATGTCTGCCATGTCATCAATTGTTCCATGACTGGGAGGACATGTGCATAGTTTTTTCCATATTCTAATAATGTTACACACATTACAACAGCTATGACACACACCATATAATATTGGTATCACCAGGCCTTTTAATGATGATCTTAATTTTATATTTTACAGACGTTTTTCTACATAGTTAAAACAGACTGTGATTAAAATCAAAGTAGGTATAATGGATTTCATTACCTGTTTAAAAAATACAGCTATACAGCTGCGAATGGACAAGACTGGCAATCCTAGTTTAGCCACACAGAAATAAAAGGGGTCAGTGGTATGTAAGAGAGTGTTTTGGATTGACTTTTCAGAGGAATGGGTATAAGTGGAGCTGAGATGTGACCTCCAGTTTATCTGCCCCAATTTGTCTTGTTTTGGTCTGGAGAGGGGGGCTTGATTATCTGATTGTCTGTTGCATAGTATCAAGTCTGATAGTTTTTCATGTGTTGTGATTAAAGGTAAACTGTAGGGTTTTTCTTTATTCTCATTATAGGTACCTGCAATAGCTGCCATGAAAGACACAATAAATACGATCAAGTCCTTAGTTTGACACTTGGCCAGATGAAATACTGAGAAATTTTATGTCTGTGTAAAAGAGAGGTGTTTTGGACTGCCCCTTGCTTTAAGCTACAGGAGGTCACACCAGCTGATGTTCTTCTTTCATCTGATCAGTCCCTAGTAGGTAACCATAGCAGACCAGAAATTATTGAGTTAAAGCACATTGGATTGTGGTGTGTAATTCATTTCGACAGGAGGACTTAATTACCCAGGAGTCATCATGGATGTAGAAGGGGACAGTGTGAAAGTTAAGTGTGTGCACTGCAATGACATGAACAAATTCCTTTGGCCAGGTCCCCATGAGGGCATCAGTTGGTACCATGATGGGCAGATACTTTGTCGAATGTTAGAACCACAAGCTCTGAAAAGGTGCTGTCTTCAGATTGAGTCAACTGTTGGGAAGTATGGGAAAGAGCAATTACTGCAATGTAGAGAATTGATTCTCCCCACAAACTGAAACTGAAGACCACAATGATTCAGTCTGTTAAAATTACCAATGCTGTCCCAAGTTAAAACCATAGTTTTACTACTAATCCTAAAAAGTAAGTTGCATGATGTATTTTTGGCAGTGTTCTGAAGATGGTATTTTAATAGCAATGCGATATTGCTGTAACCTATATATTTCTTTGGAGAGATAACTGATGATGGAATGTTCCTTGAAATCTTTATTTATAATGTTTAATGGTTTCTTGCTGGAGGTGGCAAGGTGGCACAGTGGTAAGCACTATTGCCTCACACATCTGGGACCAGGATTGGAGTCCCCGCTATGGTTCCATGTGTGTGGGGTTTGCATGTTCTCCCTGTGTCGTCATGGGGTTTCCTCTTGGTGCTCCAGTCCCCCCCCCAAAGGGGATGTGAGTGTGCCCTGTGATGGGTTAGTGCCCCATCCTGGTTTGCTCTCTGCCTTGTGCCCATAGCACCCGTGATAGGCTCTGGACCCCCGTGACTCTGAATAGGACAGGCAGTTACAGAAAGTGGATGGATGGTTTCCTGGTGTTTAATACAAGATGTGTTATCTTCTAGTTCACACATTACAGCCTTTGTCCATCCTGCATTGTCACTGATCACCCTGTCACCAGGTTTTATGAAAATAAATGGTAACACTTAAGGCCATGTTTTTAGTAATTTATAAACACATTCATAACATATAACGCATTCATAAAGCATTATAAACATGGCTATAAATATTTAGCAAAAGGCATACATTACAGCCATCTGTATTATGCACAATGAATACTTTATAAAGCTGTCATCTATAATGCATTGTAGATTCCTTTATAATGCATTTTAATGGTCAGTATAAGTATTAAGGATACTTTGTACTGCATTATTAAGGTATCCAATGTTGCATTATAGATGACAGCTTCATAAATCATTCATAATGCATAATAAACTTGGCTATAGTGTGTTACACCTTTTTATAAATATTTATAGCCATGTTTATAATTCTTTATGAATGCATTATAACACTTTATGAATATGTTTATAAATTAATAAAAATATGGCCTTAAGTGTTGCCAAATAAATTATTTTCACAAGTTAGGAAAACCTGTGTGATTTATGTATAAATAAATGAGGACCAAATAGTATTGTTTGAAAATTTGACCAGATGTATTTGTTGTTAGATTTTATTTAAAAAGAAAGTGCCACTATCACAGATTTAAAATAGAAACAAATATTCTGCAGTAATTATTATCAAACCTATTAACCAAAATATATTGCTGAAAATAGGTCAAAATGTGTTTCTGAAAATGTACTATCACTATGCAATGAAAATGTATTCACTCTAGTTTGAATTTGTCTGTGACAAGGTGTACATATTTTGCAATTTGCTCATACATTGCCTGCTTGCGGTTAATTTGTAAAAAGTGCTGGAGCTTGACCAACATGCAATTCTAACATGCTATGGTCAACTTAATAAAATTAATATGAAGTAAAATTAATATGAAGTAAAATCTCAGCTTTTTCTTTTGGATATGATGATCTCTCACCTATAAGCCTAGCCTATAAAAGCTTGTTCGCTTTTATAAATTCAGATACAATACTGTAATTTTTTCCCCAGTAAAAGCAGCAAAGTGGTGGAGCCTTGTTTGCATGTGCGCTTTTTATACTCACGCCAGTATCGGCAGTGAATACAAGGCAAATGGATTTTTACTTTCCCAAGTGGCGCTGTTTGGAAAAGTTTGCATGCAGCTGCAGGGGTAACTATGCAGCCCCCCTCCATGTCCCAGGGGTCCCTTATGAGTGAGCACCCCGCTGCCTCTGCTGCTCAACAAGCCTCCCGAGTGTCTTTAATGGGTCGGCCTCTATAAGAGCACAGGGGCTTCTGGGATGGCGGACCGGCGGTGCGAAGGGTGGCCCTGTAGGACCATTTGTGCTGCAGCTCATTTGCGCAACGACACTTAATTGGCTACAACAATTAATTAATGTGTTGGAAAGTTGGCACAAAAAGTTCATTTAAGAGGTTTTAATAAGCAATTAGAGGAAACCAGGAGGATTGAACTGCTGGAGAGTAAAATATATAATGAAAAATCTGTCAAAATTAGGTGGTTTGGGGAGAAATAAAACTGATGTTTGGAAGCCAAGTGGGGCATTTTTTTTAAAGATGCTTTTCTGTTATTAGACAATAAAAATATATTTTGTGCTCTGAATCTGGTGTCTGTTTTTTCAGTTTAAGCCCGACTTAAAAAGTACAATTGTGTTTCCCTCTGTACCCCCTCCTATGAGATACTGCATGACTAATGAGATGAGCAGGTTGAAATCCTGGGGAAGATGTCCTTGGAAGATGAATGCATTTTCAGCAGAATAATTAACTTAATTAACAAATTCACATGCATATTCATCAGCCTATTAATGTCTTCTCCGTGCTACTTGATGAGCAATGCGGTAATAACCATCTCATTTGCATACTGCATTCACACCACAGAGAGAGAGAGAGAGAGAGAGAGAAAGAGAGACCAAAATACAAATAAAAGAAACAACATGCAAGCGTGCGCCTACATGCATGCATCTAGCTCACCCACTCATGTATGCGTGTGATAAAAAGCACGATCGGTGCACGAGTGCGAGACATGACGCTGGTGTGTGTGCTGGCCTTGTGGAAGTGTCCTGTGAATTAAGCCGTCTGGTTCAGTGGTCCTGCCCCCCCTGTGTTTGTGACTCCCTGTTTCTGTTCTGATGGAGCTCTGTTACAGTTGAGCAGAGCCCTGCGAAGGGAACTCACTCATTTCATCCTTGCTCCTTCACTGTCTATGCTTTTTCAATCTTCCTGTGCTATTATGTGCCCCCTGTCTGTGGGACAGCCTTGGTGTCACTTTCTTAACCTGTGTGTTTCTTGTCTCGGTGTTGTCATGTGACCCAGCATGCTCCCTCTTTGCCAATGTGACCCTCCCTCCTCGATGCTCGTGGGCAGTCTTACCTTAACACCCATTATTGTTTGCCAGTTTTATGATATTTTCTTTCCCTTCTGCTTTACGTATATATGTGTGTCTGGCTGTGTGACATGTGCCCCTGCTTCTTTCATGTCTCTCTTCCCTCTGTCCTCTGTCTCTCCCAGGAGACTTCCTTGGCTTCCTTCTCGACTTCTTTATTCCTGCAAATTGCTGCTGCCTGTGTGCAACCTGGCAGCCCAGCAACATCGGCATCCAGACCAAGGTAGTTGAACAGGAATCCAGGTGCCACACGTGTCACACATGTCTGCACACATGGTACAATTTCTGGAGTAGTCAGCACATATGTCCAGTAGGAGGAGGTACAGTACACCTTTTAAACACAGTGCTACTTTTGATTTAATTCAGTGTAGCATAATACTGTGTTTTAAATGCTGGATTACAAGAGAATTGCAGTCCTCTAGGTTTGTTTTCATTCTTTCTCTTGTCCTGCGTACCCTGGGGATGTAAGTGCTCTGCTGATTTATGAATATGCTTTGAGGACCTCTGCTTTCTTCTCCTTTCTCATTGGTAGTGCTCTGTTGACCATTTGTCCTTCTGCTGAGCAGGAAGTAAGACCCTGTTTGTGACTGTCCTGGAGTGTAATTAAACAAAAAAATTGTGGTGTGGCTGGTGTGTGGTTTTTAGCGCTATACCTTGGCATGCCGCACGCTAAACATTGGTGTCCATCCACATGGCGGGGTGTGGAGGTCTGTGGCAGATCAGCATGTGCGGCCTGCCTGAGCTGTGGCAAGTGGGGACCCAGCGATTGAGATATACAGCATTAGCTGGTGTCAGGAGTAAATTAGAGGCCATATCTGTTTTCTAATCAGAGCACAAGCACCGTGTTAGAGGAATTAGGTCGACAGCTGCTGGGTGTTTTTTTATTGCCCCTCTCCAGCTCCCCCATCCCTTTCTCTCCACCTCACCCGCCCACAGTCAGACCTGAGCTTTGGGACCCCTCTTTACAACGGCCACCTGTCAACACTGGTGACCCCCTCCGACCCCCCCCCCCCCTTTATGAACTCACATGCTCACAGGCAGAGCAGAGACACACACAACCAAACGCAAGAGTGCACATGAAGACATACAGCACACTCTTACACATTCACATACAGGCATGTAAAGATACATGTATTATGAGCAAGTGAATGTGGCAGAGAGAGAAAGAACGGTGGAGGTGAAAGGAAGTTGCATACAGTTATCTGTGGGTTACCCTACTGAGTGAGCAAGCTGCCTATGTGTGGGTGTGTGTCTCGCAGTCAGATTATACCTGAGGGTTTGTCTAACAGTGAGAAGGTATCTGAGTCTGTGTCCAGCAGCCAGTAGGTTCCTGCTCAAAATGAAACCCATGGATGCTTTTCAGCATTGAATTTCAGTGTTGCATGGTTGGTGTTGTAAGAGGTAAGTTTCTTCTCTGATATAATGGTGTTTTTACTTAAAATTAGGTACTTTAGGTACTAAGGTAACATTCGATACACATCATCCAAAGAGAAGAAAGAGAAGCTGCTTTGTTCAGTTCTGAACAACTCTGTGATGTAAGGTGCTGCTAGAAGTACTTATGACCTTTGCAGTGCTGGCACAGCACAGCTACATGATGTTGGCAGAAGGGAAAGGTATCAAAGATGTGGTTAAGTTGAAAAAAATAGTGAACAGGGCAGTCAATTTTGTTTTTTTAAAATTGCAATTAATCGCATGATTAATCACATGTGTAATACAATAAGGACATAACTTTGGGTTGAGTATTGGGGGTTGAGGTCTCCACTCATTTAAGGGGGTCCAGGGGGATGTATTGGCTGGTTTTGATTATTGCAGGGGTTACAACCATCCCCCATCTTCCATAATTTACGCCCATACAAATACAATCATGTTGTAATACCCTAAAAAAATGTATAGCCTGTATATTGTGCATAGAGATTAAATTATAATCAAATCTTTGCTCAAACTGTTGCCCCATTATTATTATTTGTAATTATGTATTTAATAAATAATTTGATATAAAATAATAAATTGCAATAAATTAATTGAATAATATTCATTGTAATGAATAAATTGATTTTATAATAATATTGATTACTCTATTCCTCTGATGGGGAATACATATGTTTTTGGGGACAGCCCACCACTGCAGATGTTTTGCTTGTTAATAGGTTTTGAATATAGTGGAGCCCAGCGTCACTTCCTTATGTACTTATATCGTATCTTGTCAAAGCACAGCTCCACCTCCTTCAACATTAACCTTTCTTTCTTAATGTCCCCAAACGTATTCAGGATGCTCCATCCCTGCTCAATACCTGACAGTTCCCCCCCACCGATTCTAGTTAAACCCCTGTTAAGATGTCAATACTTGGTCAATAAACCACGGAACGTGGGTGACGGAATAGAACTGATTAAATTTTTATACAGATCACCCCAAAATTGAAGCAACGCCACTTAGTGGCAGCAAAGGAAAGGGTGAAAGCAGAGGTTATTTGACATTGTGAATACAAAAAGTATTTAATGGATCTTATTACTACTTCACAAAAATATATGGGTGAAGATTAACACCTGATTTCATTTTCAGCCAGATTTTCCCAAAAATAAAGTAGCCACGCTGTGTAGTAGCAAAGAAAAGAAACAGAAGCTGTAGAAGACACTTGGTCTTGTAAACTCAGTAACTTTAAAAGTATTTTATGGGTATTTTTCAAACTTTGCACACAAAGGGTTTGACAAACTGGAAATGATATTCAGATGATAGTTAGAGTATGGAACAGTCTTCCTGTTAGTGTAATACAAACTAAAACCTTGGGTTCCTTTAAATCAGAGCTGGATAAGATTTTAACATCTCTGAGCTATTAGTTGAATTCTCCAAAAACGAGCTTGATGAACTGCATGGCCTCATCTTGTTTGTAAATTTCTTATGTTCTTATCTTCTTATGTTGACCATTCAGAATGTGAGTTCAGATATCAGGCAAGATAAAGTCACTTGTTCACAAATTTTCATTTTTGTTTTGTGGGCATGGAATTGTTTTTGTGCTCTAAGTGAAAGAGCCAGGAGTTAAAAATACGTTGATTTGTAAAATCTTGTTCATTATAGCTAATCCTGTGTTTATACAGAAAATACTCTACACACGATCCTTTAAAATGCAAACTTTCAAAGATATGAACATGCTTGTCCAATAAATTAAAAATTGTTTAAATCATTGCAAAATTGTAAACTGAGCCAGAATTTCAAATTTCACGGCAGTACGTAAGTTAGTGCCTATCGCTGACATTTGGTGGTTTGCAGAACCCACTCTGTTATTGTTAATATGCTTAGTCATGTGTGGCCTTTATAAACAACAACAAGTGTTCATTATTGACTGCGCATTTGTGTTGAAGTACCAGCACTATTTTAAACCCAAGATATCGGGAACGAATCGTAAAACAAATGGTGATGTAGCTGGTAGTGCGAAGAAGCACCAGGTCATAACAATGGAAACGAGTAGAAAATTTACAAAAAATGTGCATACATATTCTTGATACAGTAATGTAGACTTGCTCGCTAACAGTAAGCGATATCAGCTAACTGAAAACAATGGGGAAAAAAGAACTCTCAGTTGTTGGTTGTTGTAATGTACCCAAAATCAACAACAGAAATACAATTAACTTTTAAAAGCATTTTCTTATGACAAATAGTTGTATATGTACATGTTTTCGATAGGAATTCAAGGTTGGGGGTTGGAGCATCATAAGCTGCATGCCTAGGCTAACTTTGTTGTACTTTTTCAACTTCTGCAAACCCACTCTCGGAACGGAACTGGTTTGTATCTTGGGGACTTACTGTATTATAAATAAAAATTTCTTTTTTTGTTAATCTCTTTTTCATTGTGCAAAAGGAATGTGTCAGTGTAATAATGCAATTAAGTCTTTTGGGAAATGTCAGGATTAGCATTTGTACCTGTCCCGTATTTTGGCCCATTTTAAAAAATGAAAAGCTGTGTCCGGTTTTGTATCAATATGGGACACGATTTGTCTCAAAGTTCTGGGCCGTGCAATTGACCCCCCCATCCCCCCAGCAAATTTTATCCTGGTCAACCCAGAAAGAAAGGTTTTTACTTCTTAAAGTAAGTGGCAACCTTACTAAGGATTGACAGTTACATCGACGAAGGTGTGTGTCTCCAGTTAGCCAAACACAACAACATTGAGGAAAAACCATATGAAACCATGTGATTTAATTCTTGGGTCATCAGGAGCTGACATTTAGGGGATACAACGAGGGTGAAAACTCTGACAGTAAAGGAAACTACAGATGTCCTTTCCTGCTATGACAATGTTCTCGCTCATCAGATAAAAGATATGGACTCAGAGATCTATGCATATATTGACTTTTACCGTATTAGTTGACCATAATACCTAATTTCTGCCATAAAATTAGTTGAAGTTCTGTTGGACAAGTGCCAAGTTGGATTAGGAGACATATTTTGCATTATTACAAAGATCTGAGCAAATTGTTTTGCTACCATAAAAGCCATAGTATTCCTGCACTTCACTCCAGCTCTGGCTTTGCGGTCACATTATTTTAGGCGAGAATACAAATAACCGTAACATTATATTGAATTAAATTGTAAATTAATTTGAAAACTCGAAATAGCAAATTGAGAGCACAAAAAATAAACCATGTGTGCATTTTAGGGATTACATTAGCACGATTTAGTGTTTTTCGGGAATGTTAACTAAATTGTGCGCATGATTTAATACAAAAACTGTCCATGGCCCTTCAGGGCTACATTTATAAAATTTGTGTATCTGTTACAGTTCTTACTGTTATGGCACAGAAAATGTTGGTCATGGTGCAAATGAGAAATAGAATACAAATATTCAGACATTTTAAAAAATATGAACAATATAAATGAGATTTTAAGGCATGGACATTAAGACATGCATGAAGAAATACAGGTACCTACCTAATTGGTGGGGAAAGATTCTGCAAATTGGCATGTCAGTGGAATGTGCAATAAATGGTGTAGTTTCAGTTGCATGTCACAACTAGGTCTCAGAACATTCAGGTAAAACAAATTTATTGGCATTCACATTTCCATTTGATCCATCCAGTATTTCTAAGAATTGTACAGCATAGCTAGTAATAATACATTTACATTTAATTTATATAGCGCTTTTCAAGAACTCAAAGACGCTCACAAAGAATACAATGAACAAACAACAAAACAAGGAAGTACATTATGGATTTGGGATGTCATAGGCTTGAGCAAACAAAAACATTTTTAACTTGTGTTTGAAATCTGAAATGGAGTCCGACAAATGTGACTGGGAAGGGAGCTCCAAAGTCCGGGAGCTAAACAGGAAAAAGTGGAAAAAGCGCGGTCACCATAACCATGGAATTTGAATGGGGGGATGAGGAGAGAGCCAGATGAGGAGGATCTAAGACTGCAGGTGGGTTGGTAGGGGAGAATCAATTCAGAAAGATAAGATGGGGCATGGTTATTGAGGGCTTTGAATGTCAGGAGGAGTAGTTTAAAGTAAATGCGTTCTTTTATAGGGAGCCAGTGAAGGCTCTGTAGTATGGGAGTGATGTATTAGTAGGAGCGAGTGTGGGTGAGGAGGCGGGCGGCAGAGTTCTGAACTATTTGAAATTTTTTTGAAGTTACAAGTGTGCAAGGAGTACAGATTAGATGGGTGGAGCAGGTGACAGGGCTGTCTCGGGGAATATAATGCTGTTTTCCAACAGCCCCCTTTCTTTTGCACATTTATTTTGGCAGTTGACAAAATCCCACCACAATCTCCACATGGCACTGACTAGGGGCCCGCTGGACTGTTGCCAACAGTGGCTGTCTTCCGCAACAGGTGAAGCAACAGATTGACTGGAGTATTTATCTGTCGCATTGATGTTGCAAGAACACTTGCAACGTGGGCTTCCTCTTGGCCTGGTCTAGCCACTCGGGTCCTCAGCAATGAGGATCCTGCGAGCTGGATCACTCTCAGGGAAACGCGCTACATGGGCATAGTGCCGTAACTGACACTCCCCCACAATGCAGGTAATGTGCCTCATTCGGGACTCCCCTAGTAATTGGTCATTCAACACAAATTCAAACAAGCAGTACTCGAGGATTCTCCGAAGAGACACAATACCAAACGAGTCCAGTTTTCATCTTAGCTCACTGGATAGCATCCATGTCTCACAGCCATACAGTAAGACAGGGAACACCAGGAATCTAAAGACTTGGACCTTCGTCCTCTTGCAAAGATATTGGGAGCACCACACACCCCTTTCCAGCGACCTCATGACCCCGCATGCTCTTCCAATCCGTCTGCTGACTTCATAGGAAGAATCACCAGAGACATGAATATCACTGCCGAGGTAGGTGAATCTCTCGACGAGGTCGACACTCCCCCCCCAGACAGACACATTACTGATGGCTGTGCCTAAGAATTCATTAATGGCCTGGATCTTGGTTTTCATCCAGGACACTCGCAATCCCAGTCCCTCAGACTCTCAAGAGTCCCAATCAGAGCCTCCATTGACTCCATGAAGATCACAGCATCATCAGCAAAGTCAAGATCAGTGAATCTTTCTTCACCAACAGATGCTCCACAACTGCCAGACCCAACGACCCTGCCCAACACCCAGTCCATGCAAACATTGAACAGAGTAGGAGCAAGAACACACCCCTGGCTAACCCCAGAATCAACTGGGAAGAACGCAGAGGTTCTTCCTCTACTCTACACAGCATTAACAGAACAATTGTACAGGCTGACCATGACGTCCAGCAGCTTTGGGGGGATCCCATGAAGTCTCAAGATGTCCCACAGGGCAACTCAATCAGCTGAGTCAAATGCTTTATGAAAATCAACAAAGGCTGCAAAGAATCTCTGCCAATATTTGCGCTTGCGCTCGATGAGAACCCTCAGTGCCAAGATGCAGTCGATGGTAGACTTCTTAGGCGTAAAACCAGACTGCTCCAGTTGCTGGCAGGCGAGCAAGTGGTCATGAATCCTGTTAAGGATGACCCTTGCAAGGACCTTACCTGGCACTGAGAGCAGTATTATCCCCCTGTAACTGCCCCAATCCAGGCGGTCACCCTTCCCTTTCCAGATAGGGACAAGTCCCTTTTTCCTGTCAGTTAGGTCTTTCAAATGGAAGCAAAGATTGTCTGCAATGCCAGGAGGACAGCCTTATCACCAGCCTGGAGAAATTCCACATATCCCTGCAGCCTTCCCTACCTCCAGCTGATTCACCACCCGAGCAATCTCAATGAGATTGGGTGGTTCACAGCTGACTTGAGGATCAGCCTCAAGAACCGTGGGCCCAGAGATATCCAGCATCCTAGCTGGAGGATCAGCTTTAAACAACTGCTCAAAGCAGCCAGCCCAGTAGGTCACAACTGCAGTGTCTTCTATAAGAACCATTTCATCACCTGCCGTGAATGCAAATTTCAGAGGAACAGACTCAGATGTACATAATGCTTAGATTCCTCTGTAAGCAGGATGTGGGTCATTGGACCACAGACGGTATGTCACCTCCTCATAGATTCGTCTAAGAAACACCTCCTTATCTGGCCTCAGAGCCCTCACAGCCATCCTCTTCATTTCGTGGTACAGACTGGAGTTGCCACTAAGTCATGCGCTGCGACTCCTCTCAATAATATTCAGGGTGCCCTGTAAGATGAAACACCTCCTTTTCGGAACACCGGCAACACCAACACAACCCTCAGCAACCTTCAGAGTCTTTTCATGGAAGGTCTCCCACTTTACATTAGAATTGGCAGTCGCACTCAAGTCTACAAGCCCCTCACACAAACTGCGTGCAAACTCATCAGAAACAGCTTGATCTTGGAGTCTGGCTAAGTCCAGCCTCTTTCTACTAGTAAGTGGTAGCCTACTGGATCTAAGCTGAATCTTCAGAGTAGCAACAACAAGTCTATGGTCAGAATTCACAAACTGGGCAATTCTGCAGACCCTGCAGTTCTGCAAGAGCCTCCAGTGTCTACCCACAAGGATATGATTGATCTCCTTCGCGGCACCACCAGTATTGGAATATCAAATGCAACGATGCAGCTCAGGGCATTGAAACCAGGATCCAGCAACACACAGCCCCTGACTTTTTGCAAAGTCGAGGAACATGGAACCACTTTCACCCTGGTCACCAGACCCGTGTGGACAGACACAATCCTCATAACCAGCCCTGTCAGTGCCAGTGGTCATATTGAAGACACCCATGACTAGTGGACCATCATTCGGTTGGAGCATACACTGAGACAACAGACAAGACACCCAAGGAGTGCCCTAGCCTGAGTCATATAATATGCTTGTTGAAAGGGGTGACGTCAGCCACCATCAGGAAGAGCCGATCCACCACAGCAACAGTTACTCCCTTAGTATGGCAGCCATCAGAGTGTCCAGACCAAAAGTAGATGTACCCATCTACAGAGATCTGGCCACCCCCTGGTCTGCGTACCTCAGAGAGTGCCACCACTGAAATGCGGAGTTTATGAAGCTCCCCTGACAGCAGAGGAAGATGGTCATCTTGCCGGAGAGACGAGATATTCCATGTGCCTACCTAGATGGACCACTTCAAGCTGGGACCCAAGTGTCGCCGTGCAGCGGGTGACGCCTCAGCACCACACCAACTCTAATCCCCAACTGGCCTGACCCTATTAGCTCTCCAATGGTTTTGACTCTTCCAGGGATGAAGCTCCCAAAGGCTTTCCCCATCCCCTTCATTGTCTGTGCAGCCTTCCTATGGGCGGCTGCAGCAGAGCTACTCCCGTGGAGAGCAGAAGGGTGTCATGTGGTGCTTTATGGTTTATGGAGTGCCAATCCCGCCACCAACACCCAAAACTTTTTTCCCTGCAAGTTGGAGGACCACTTGCAGGGCTGGATGCAGTTTAACGTCATACCCAGGACACCCGTGGACAGAGTGGACTAAAAAAGAGTCCAATTCTGACTTGCCACAGTCAACATCGGCACACTTAATGGTTGCAGAAGGCAATTGACTGATGCTCTAAAACACTGACACATTGATATTGAAGTCACAATTGCCTTGTGGTGGAGGCCAGTGAGAGACTGAGGGACAACACTGTAGAGGTGCACAGAGAATCTATCTGACTGCTTCATGTCTGTTCATGATCAACACCAAGCCAGCCATACTACTTGTCATTTTGTGCTACGTGCTCCAAATGGGCTGCTCAGAAGACAAAAAATAAGAATTTTGGAATAGTGTTGACACACTCAGGATGAATACCTACTGATCGGCAGGTACCTGACAGACATGTGGGCATGACAAGCGAAGGCTATGTGCTATATAATGGGCATGGCATGGATGCCTGGAACCCCAATGACATATACTAGAATGTGCCATGGCCCACCACCAGATCATTGCCAACACCTTCTTCAGTTAGAGGACTTTGCACCTGGTCACCTTCACCTTTGGTGGACCCTCATAATAGTTTTTTTTAATGGCTTCCATGGAGATGTAACTGACAGCTAGCAGCTGACACCAAAGTGATCCCATCCGATGACACTGTTCCCCATTATCACATATTCATCCTGGATCTCCAGTTTGACCTTGGATGTGAAACAAGAACGTGTAGGACAGGGATTGAGTGGATTAAGTGGTAGAAAATCCTGGGGTGCAAGATCCAAATGGCAGGGGCCCTTGTGTGCCAAGCAAGAATGCCAACTGCCTAGTAGAGTCTTCTGGAATGATATAGTTAGCTAGGTGCATGCTGAAGCAGGTGGGAGCCATTGCATAAGCCAAATACAGAGCTATATGGAGAGCTGGATACACCCAAAGGCATGAATGAGATCTATTGTATCTCCAGCTTGCAATATTGCCCGTGTGTTGATTCACCCATCATTCTACAATTCAATTATTTCTCAAAGATTTGTAATGTGTAATACGCCCACCTACTGATGTCAAACACGGAGCAGGTGACTGGACTAGTCCCACCTTTCACAGCCACAGAAGCTGAAATGGCCATCCGCAATGTGAAAAACAGTAAGACCACAGGGCCTGACAATATTCCAGAATGACACCATGAAGTGTGTGTGGGCCACAGACAGATGACGATATTCATACTGAAGGGCAGAGTCCCAGCGAAGTCACTGGCTTCAAATACTTCGGTTCATTTGCTCAGTAATCTGTTTGGACACTGGTGCCTAGTTGCATGTCACCGCTGCATGGCTGAAGTGCGAGCAAGAAACTTGTATAATTTGTGACCAATGCCAAACAACATTCAAGGCAAAGGTTTATTCATCCATAATTTGTCTAGTCACCCTATATGATGCAGAGTGTTGGCCACAATAACTAAACAAGAAGGAGCTTTATAGACAACAGAGATGCAAATACTTTGCTGGTCACCAGGCCTGAACTGAGTGGATAATGTCATGAAAACGGATGTTCGAAAGCTAATGGGTGTGACGCTAATTGTAGAGAAGATGCACAAGGTGCACTTAAGATGGCAGGGACACGTGGCAAGCCAATGTGAACCTAGCGGACATCCTGAATCTCAACAAGTGGAGATTAACTTGCAACCAAGCAGACCCTGTACCAAAGTGTAAAAAACACTAGCATGAAGTACAAGAAGCACATTTATTTTGGTATTGGCAATAGTGGTCACAGTGAAGCTTACCTAGGGCCCCACATGGGCTTTGACCAGCCCTGCCTTCAGTACTTTCTCCCTAAAAAATATATGAAACACAAGTACCCATCCAGAGACTGACAATACTAGAAGGGTAGCCACTAAACATTTAACCAATCAAATATTATATGAGTAAGTCCAAGAAAGGTGTAACAAAGCATAAAATTGAAGAATTTTTCAGAATTCTAAAAAAAGATTCTGATATTGAGAAATCTAAAATGATAGCATCATCCCTTAAAGGGAAGTCAACTAAGTGCTAGAAAATAAAACGTCCTGGTCTGTGAACTGATAAAATATTTTGAAAGTTAGGATCCTTCTCTGTCATAATGGATTCATTGTGCTGGATTTATTGTTATACGATGGGTTCTCTATATTCTGCTGAATTCATACTCAATATGGTGTAAGACTTGCCCAGGCAGAACAGCAAACAGAACCATGTGAAGGAGTGGTGGTTAAATGGAAGAGGGGCTTCATTTAAGTGCAGAAGTACACAGAGGTTTAAAGAAAGTGTGAGCAAAAGACAGTCACATTACAGAAAGACCTAAAACAGGTTGGTGTTGGGGTGTGTGACTGGTGCAGAGAAAAACAGAAATTTGGGATTGATGTTAAGGAGCAGGGGAAATGAATGCCGCTTAATTTCACCTGACTCAGGTAAGCCTAGGACTCCCTGTTTTAGAGATGTAATCTCTGTGCTGTAATTAAATATGTTTTATAATTTAAAAATAAAAAGCTTCAACCAGCAAGCAGACACCTTACCTGGGTTTCCTTGTTTCAGTTAACTGCCTTAGGAGCCATTTATTACCATGTCGATAGCTGGCGGATACTGAAGTCGGACAAGACTGTGTGTGTGTGTGTGTGTGTGTGTGTGGGCATGTATATACTACACTAATTAAAATGTGTTATTTTAACCTTGGGGTACATTTTTTCGGTCCCCACAAGGGAAAACTCAATTTTATAAAAATCTGTGAATGCAATCAAAAAACTGAAAAGGCCAAAAATCTTGTAGTTTATTTGGTCACTTATGGTCAGGGCTGGGTAGAGGTTACGGTTGTCATAGCTGGGATCATGGTTATGTCCATAGAAATGAATTGATAGTTCCCACAAAGATTTGAATAAAAACATGTGTGTATGTGTGTGTGTGTATGTGACAGAGAGAGAGAGATAGAGAGAGAAACAACAGGAGCAGCCATGGGGCACCAGAGAGGTGTGAATGATGAGCAATGAGGCTGCCTCTATCCAAGTTTGGTTGCAGGTAGATGGGGGGGCCGAGTAGTCCATGAGCAGAATGCGCAGCGCTGTATCAAACTGCGGTTGCATGCATTCCTCCTTGCTGTGAGCAGCCCATTAGCTTGATTTATCAGTGTCAGTGACCGCTCTGTTTTACTATCATGTTGAGCCACACCATTGTTTTGGGAAGTTGGGGACAATGTTGGGGGAAGGTGAAAGACAGACCCTGCCCTCACATTCCTTCTAGTCTGGATTGACATTTTTGAGTTTGGGGATACTGCATTGCTGTTGGTCATGCCAGAGCAGGTAGTAATAATTCATTGCAGCAATCCATTGCGTTTTCTCTGAACAGCTGTTCCTGTTGTCTCTAGTGGATCATCTTACTGTGCAATCAAATGCTGCTATATTGGGGTGAGTGTTAACCTCCAGCTGATTGATAGGTATAGATTGTGAGGAACTGAAGTCTAAAGCTCTTGAGTCTCTAAGGAGGTCCAAAGAGAAGCAGTGCACCAACTGGGGTCTCAGCTGGTCATGCTGAGGGTGGGGGGGTTCCCTTTTGAATGAAATCCATGTTGGAATTCATCAGATTTACATTATGCATTTTAATGCACTGCACACTTTAACGTCTCTTCATTTACCTTAATCTGAAATGAGTTATGCATGGGCATCTGGGACATTTCAAAAATATTTTCCTGTGACACTTAAATATGGTGGAGGCAAATTCTTTAATTCAATGTTAATTTTGGTGAAATGTGTCTATCCTCCAATCTTGTATGTGTTTGCTGTATTGCAGTTTTATTTTTTGCACTGAATGTTGTAAAATGTTGTAAATTTATCTGTACTTCACACCGTGGATCTGGAGGCACAAAATCTTGTCTGACTACGTATCATACAGCTGTAGAAAAAATTGGGACCACAGCACAATTTTTTGTTTTACTCATTTCTGTTCATGGGAATTGGTCTCTGAATAATATCTTTTTTGCAAACTGCAACGTGGTTCTTCCCTGATTCTCATTGATGAAGGGCTTCTTACTTGATTTACAGGACTTCAGTCCTGCTTCTAGGAGCCTAATACAAACTGTCCTAACAGTGCACTTCACACCTACACTTAATGTTTCCAATTCTTTTTGAAGGTTACTTGAGGTCATTCTCTGATTTATGAGGCATTGCAGGATAAGTTGACAGTCATCTCTGGCATTAGAATGTCGCTTCCGCACTCTGCCTGGCTGGTTTCTGGTCATTCCCAGTGTCTCCTGCTTCACCTTATTCTTGTGTGCTGCTGTCTTAGAAATGTTGAACCTGGAAGCAACCTGCTGCTCAGTGCAGTCTTCTGCCAGCAGAACCACGATTAAACCAGGATTTTAAAATGCAGATTTGTTTACAAATATAGAGTGGTCTCTTAATTTTTTTCATGGCTGTGTACATTGCTGGGATGACAATGAAGTGAATTTGACCTTGAAATGGTCTCCATTGTCCTTTTAGCATGGAAACTTTAATGGTGTGTAGCTTAGATCTTAAAGAGGTCCGCTAAAACTTGTTAGCTCATTTAACTGAGGGCTTAAAACATCACTGTTTGCTACAGCTTTTCAATCATTTAAATCAGTTTAGACATACACTGTCACTACATTATAACTTCTTTTCAGTTAACTAGTTATTTGTTTGTTTGGCTTTTAGGTTTTTATTATTATTATTATTATTATTATTGTTGTTGTTGTTGTTGTTTTGTCTTTTAAATGTGATTTGAATGTCTTTTGTTTAAATGTGTTCTTTCGCCTTTGTAAAGTGCTTTGAATTGCCTTGAGTCTGAATTGTGCTCTATAAATAAACTTTCCTTGCCTAAACTATTAATGAGAGAATAATACTGAGCAAGAGAAAAGTAATACAGACAGTGAAAGGTGTCATGAGAGAGAAAAGGGACAAGAACCCAAAAGTTGGAATGAATGGCACAAGTAGAGAAAAGATGGAGAAAAAAGAAGTGTGTAGAGTTATCGAGTGTGCAGAGAGAGTGTGAGCGTCTAGGGTGTGCAGAAAGTGTAATAGAAACAAGAAAATCCTGAGACTGAGACAGAAAATAGGAAAGAGAAATACGTCAAATGTCAACTGATAGAATAAGATAAAATCCCTGTCAGCTTAATTTTACAGGTCATGTGATATAATGATACACATCTGGCTATTGCAAAAACTGAAAATCCCATTAATGTCAACAGAGCTGTTTTCAGCTGAGCTGAGCTGAGTGGAGATATGGAGGGAGACGGGGAGCAGCAGAAGGAGAGGCACAGCCTCATATCTTGGTCTAGCTCCAAAGAGTTAATGTTGCGCACCGCTGATGGATCGGGTGTCAGCAGTGAGCGCCACGCCCACACAAGACGAATGGAGGTGTGCCCATGCCTCTCTGCTGCCTGCCCTCCAGCCTGCCTGTCCGACTCCTCCTGCCCTTGCTAGATGTGTCTCTCTTCTCTGATGCCAGCTACAGAGCTTAGATGAAAGTTTCCACCATCTTTTCACTCCTTTGCGTCTTGAAATTAAATACAACCCAAAATGTCTTATTTGGACAACCTGATCCCTCCACATATATATATCTACTTTTGTGGTAAATTCAGTTTTATCTTAATGCTAGACTGACGCTTTCCTGTACAGTTAATGAACGTGTTGGTGTCAATGAAAACTTCTGCATATCCATCCATCCATCTTCCATGCAGATATGATTACAGGGATCCAGGAGATGGGACTCATGGCACTCACATCACACACATCTAGAAAACACAAAAACACTCACATTCAGCTTAAGGCATCCAGGAAAATCCAGGGCTACTATCAATGTCAGGGTCTATACCATCTGCCCTGCCCTCTGTGACCCTTCCCCATTTTGGCCAGTAGGCATTGCTGGCTATTCTGCCTTTTCCCCTCTTTGTCTTAGTTCCTAGGCTTCCCTAGTGTGTTTTCCCTGTTCCCTGGACTGCCGTGCAGTGTAGTAGGGTGAGCATGTGGCTCAGTCTGTAAACCTTGGAGTTGTGGGTTTGAGGTTGACAAATCCCAGCCTTGCCTGTTCTGGATTTTTTGTTTGACTTTTGTCCTCAGTTTTGTAGTTTTGGTTTTTGTTTTTCCAAGTGTTTATTTTCTATCATAGTTCTCCCATCCATGGTCCACCCTCCTTGTGTAAGGTTCTGTTTTTTTGTACTTGTGTTTTGTATTAGTCTTTTATTTCCAGTGTTTGATTAGTGTTTTGGGCGTCATGGAAGTGCAGTGGTTAGCACTGTTGCCTCACACCTCTGGGATCAGGGTTCACGTCTCCGCCCAGGTTCCATGTGTGTGGAG
>JAAGVU020000093.1:100934-113343 GCA_011763525.2 Mormyrus iriodes | reverse complement strand
CAAGGGAGCACAGGACTAGGGAACTCTTATACACTGGAAAGACAGAGGAATGAACGAGGGGCACCTGTGGCTGGTTAGCAAGGGGGCAGGAACACAAGGTAACACCAACGAGCTACAGGGGCTGATTATCAGCCCCGCCCATGGGAAACACTGGGAGCAGACTAGTAGGGCGGGGCTGGACGTGACATGGTGTACGTGTGTGTGCGTGTGCACATTTTTGTAATTATTATATTTTCAGAACCAGACTCATAATGTGGTTAAAACCTGTAACTTTTAAGCCATAGAATAGAAAGGAGAGTCCCTACAAAAATATGAATACATGGACTGTATGTGTGTGTGTTTGTACATGTGTATATGAGTATTCTTCGGAGTAATTTTTGTGCCAGCAATGACTCTTCTTCTCTTCACTGTCAAAGATTAGTTTCCCTAAAACTACCAGTGTTACTCAACAAATAACGGCTAAAAGTAGCACAAGAACCCATACTGACTCCCTGCTCTTACAGTATGGGTGCAAACTGAATAGTCAGAAAGCGGTCTTGGATGTGCCCTGGGCCAAGATGTCACTGGGGCTGTGTTCCTTCATAGGAAAGGATCCACTCTTTTGCTCCAGTCAGTCGGCCATAGGCTTTATCTGTCATGTCATTGTTAGCAACCCAGGATGTGAAAGGCAGATGCCACAAATCTAAAAACACCAGCGAAGTGGCATTTGTTTGTGGTTTGCTATTAATTGTCTGCAAGTCTGCAAGCTCCTGATGAGAGAAGAGCAATCAGGTCTTAATACCAGGTATTGGTATGAAGAAGCATTCTATAAAGAAAATGCACTGTTACATGCCCCAGTCTAAGGGGTTGGGGAGTAACAGAATCCTATGTGTGGGTGGACATGTGGAGTGTGGAAAAACAAACACAGTGCACAATAATGGGTGGTTTAAACAGGGGGTATATTACAAGTGTAACCAAAAGTGTTTTTACAGACTTCAAAAGTGACCCAGGCCAACACAACAAACACAACAATCTCATGCACTGTTTCCCAAGCTAACTTCCCTACAAATGAAAATGTTAAACAATAGACAATCCCTCTCCCTGTTTCCCTATCCAAATATACAAAAAAGTAAAAGATAATAGCAGTCATTCTCTACAGAATACACTCAAAACCAAAGGGCCAGTCTTGCTTGTCGTCAAAAACACAGGCAAAATGGTTGGTACATAGGAAAGGTGAATATAAAGGCAAGTGACCAAAACTGGGGTGGGGCAAAGCAAAAGGTGGAGAAACCAGGAGCAAACCAAAGTCATACATAAGTAATTCATTCAGAAATTAAATCGCAAACCAGCAACAAATGAGCAAACCTAAGGAGCTCCAGACTTTGGTGTTGTCAGTCCATTTCTTTGTGACTACTTCCGATGGGTGAGGCAAGGGGCGGAGCTATCGAACCTTTGCGTCATCTTTGGCGTGTCCCCCAAAGTCTTACGGACCAGAGTACAAAACAGAGCACCAAAAACTTATGGCACATAACATTCACACAACAAAGACATTTTAAAATCTGAAAATGAAATGAATAAATAAAATGAGATGCTCTGTCTCATGGCAAGCCTTAGTGTATGAACTTCAAGACAAGTTTAGGGGAATCCATATATTTCAAATTGTAAAATTAAATTTATTGCTTATACTGTTCTGACAACTGTATCTTTCATCCAGTAATAAACAGATCCATCCTTCCATCCATCTTCCAGTACAGGGTCTGGGACAGTAAATTTATATGTATATACAAATGAAATTATGTATTATATATAAAATTCTGATATGGTTTCTGTATTAATACTAACTCTGTGGTGAGTAAACTGAGAAATAACATATTTAGATAAAAATGTCTTTAATTCCCCTTCAGATTCTGCTGAAGGAGAAATTGGTTCTGGACCTCTAGTAACAGTCGAGGCAGAATGAAGACTGCCTCCTCCATGGCATACACTTAGTGTGAATGCTGCTTTGTGGCTCAATGGCAGTCCACATAGTATGTGTGTGTGGGTGTGTGTGTGTGATTATGTGTATGCATCAGTGCGTGTATGTAGGTGCGTGTGTGTGTGTGCGTGAATGTGTGTCCGCTTCTGTTACATTACATGTGACAGACACCTGTCTCTCACCCCGACCAGATGTTTCTCTCTGTCTCTTATCCAGGTTTTATTTCCAGTCCTTTGCTTCTGATATTTTTATTTAACGATTTATCCATTTAAAATGCTAGATTAAGTAAAATTTTACCTTTTTCCCCAGCACAGGGCATTTTGTTAGTTTTTTTTCTCACACCCTTAATTATTTTGCCTGCCGTATCTGCAGGCTGGTCCACTAACCCATGGAACCAATTTTGCGTAGCGTGTCACAACAAACACGTTCCAGTTGTGATGAGAAGCTGCTGAATATGCATCCCAGCCCCTCCTGCCTTCTTTACACCTTCTGTGAACAGCCGCACATGCTAATGCACCAGCCACTGAGCTGTGCTCATGGTGTACATGTTCTTGAACAGGAGCAGCCATGTAAGTATCCATGTGCACGCCCATATGCGTATTGGCAGACACGCATGAGGATGCATACATGCCATCTTGCCCATGCCCCGTTTGCTTGGCATGCAGCTCTTGCAGTTACTGCCAGCTCTACCCCATCCCTACGAGACTGCAGGTAACATGGCACTTTCAGACCTCACATTAAACTGGCTCTTTGCTGTTTTGTTTACTTATTGGTCTTCCTTGCACAACGAGCCCTGATCCAGTGATGACGGCAGCATCTGAGTCTGAGCCCTGACGGGTGGGGGCAGTTTTTTTTCTCCCAGTATTTTTTCTGCCATAGTAATGCTGGCTTCTCTGCTTCCTGGCTACATTTCCTCACAGCTGCTCAGGAACTGGGGATTTTCTGCTGTTGCCAGTGAGGCATCCGGTCAGAGCCTATAGGAGGGTCCGCACATGCCACCATCAAGCTCCATTCTGCAGAGCAGGCTGGAAAAATTATACACATGTACACAGGAAACACCAAAACAAACAAGCCTTGCCCACTTCTGTGTTCTCACAGCTCCATCTGAGTGTTTCTTCGTATCCATATGTATATTTTGCATGAATATAAGTACATCAGCTTTGAATTTCTTTATTTTTGCGTATCCTGAGTCATTTGTATATTATGTACACTTCTTAAAAATAATCACATTACTTGTAATTCTGCATCAAATAATATATGAGAGTGTTTTGGATCTCAGATTAGATAAATTGAAAAATCTGTATCTAGGGTGTTTATCATTAATTCAAAATCTTTCCTTTGCCAGACTTGCAGAAGGGGGTGGAGTGTTTCTGGTGGGGAAGGGGGTGGTTAGATGTTTCTGATTGTGTTTCTGTTTCAAAAAGATGGGAGAGTGTCTGAATCATCGATTTATTATTATTATTATTATTATTATTATTATTATTATTATTATTATAAAATTGAAATTATAAAATCATGGGTCTTTGATGAATGATATGGTGTGAAGGATAGGGGTTTCTCTCTGCTGCTGGAGGAACAGCAGCATAACAGCACACACTGGGAGGCATGCACTTGCTTGCTTGCCTCACTGCTACTGCACAATCATCATATTGCCCATATCCCTGCAACTGCTGCTTCAATGTGAATAGCACTTCAGTGCTGGTTAGTTGTATCCCCAGTTTTAAGTGAAACATAGATCCTTGGTCATCAACTTTTGAGGCATCTTGGGAAGATCCTGCAGTTTTACATCAAAGAAGAGATTAGATTTAGAAGAGTGATACTTTATTAATCTCTCTAAGGAAATTCTCCTTTTGCTTTATCCCATCTTGCTTTCCATGAAGCACACAGACACACATGCATAAGAGCAAGCTTGGAGTCACAATGCAGGGTGAGCCAGCATTCAGTGCCTCTGGAGCTGCGGGGTAAGGGTCTTACTCAAGGGCCCATGCATATGTGTCTATTCTGCTGAGGCCAGGGCTCAAACCAGCAACATTCTGATCATAGACTTGGCCTGCTGAGCTACACACCACCCTCGATTTATTTGTCATTAGGCTTTGAAATGTAGAAAGGCCTTCTGGCCATTTGCAATGTATGGGGTCTCCTCCTAAATGTACCATGAGTCTGGTCAGACATATAGTGTCAAGTGCTCATTTTCATGCACAAAATAGATTCTGTGCCACAAAAAAATTACTTAATGATAAAATCAATTAAAATTCTGCATTTTGTCCACAGAAGGACAAACTGCAGTTCCATTTTGTCCACGAATGCATGAAAATGCCACTTTCTTTCGTGCACAGAAATCAAAAGGAATTATTCATTTATGATTCATTTTGAAAACTAAATGACCTGCTAGCAAGTAGTCATAGCAGAACATGCTGCTGCAGGAATGCATTTTTTTCATTTTAAATGCAGTGGGGGCCCCACGCCAATGCATGGTTTTAACTGTATGTGGTACATGATGGGATAAGGAATATAGCGAAAGGAACAAAATTCTTATGAAAAGGGTTAATCTGTGTTCTTGGAAATTGGGTGCAGGAATGGGCACCACTTTAAAAATGACCCAGTCAAACTGTATTAAGTCCTTATCAGAGCTTCTTAACAATGATTATCACATTCACAACAAGTCACAATTTCACACGTTTATTGAGATGGATATTTTGCCAAAAATGTGGGATAAGGGCATTTGTCAGGCTACTTACCCTTAATTACCGCTGCCTGCAATTGTTGGAGCTGTTTGCTTTTTAGCCTGTTTGAAGAATAAATGATCTTCACAGGGAAGCTTTTGGTCGCCACGATATTCTGCAGCCATGAAAAAATACTGACCTCACCGCTAGCATGCCTCCTCCCCATTACCTTACTCTTTCAACCCCTTTGATGTTCTGTGTGTGTGTGTGTGTGTGTGTGTGTGTGTTGGGGGGGTTATGTGGTAGTCTGTTGGTGGCTGGTGTGATTCCCAGAGGGACTCCGTACCACAGATAGTACCAATTATGTCTGAGTACTTCACTTTAGTGAAGCATACAAAGTTTTTAAATCTTCTGCCTATTACTATACTCATTATGTTAGTGGGTGTTTTATAAGGAGGAGCATTTTTAATGATGAACATCCTATCAGTGCACTTGGAGGTCAATGTTGGTGCATTAATCTGATGATACAGCAGGTGTGTGGAAGAGAAGAGAGGATGTATGGATGTATGGATGGATGATGCAAAAGGCAAAGAGAGATAGGGTGTGGATTAAGGCCACTGGTTTTTGAGCTGGACATAATCTGATACACATCTAACAGGTCCGGCTGGGTTGCTGTCCAACCAACAGTGTGGGAAAATGGTCAGTATAGAAGCAAATCAGTGCTGTTAATGTAACCTCTCCAGCAAAGCACTCCCTGGCTATCCAACATACAGAGATATACGTACTCAAAATTCACAGACACTGTCTATGCAGACCAGCAATGACCCCAGCACACTCAGTTGCATGAGAATGCCGCAGGTGACTGAGAGGATTCCAGAATCTGAGCTGTAACTTCCTGTTATAACGTGGGATATATTGCTCTGATTTAAAACCTCTGAGGACGTGAAGTCGTACGCTAATTTATTGCTATGCAATTAAGTACCTAAAATCACTTGTTTTGACACAATAGACTGAATAGGGCACAATATTCTGAGGCAGCCGAAGAACGATGTGACTTTGCATACATGATGCTTTTTTGTGTGACTGACTGTGTGCTGTTGGTGGACAGCTTGAAAGTCAGTATTCTGATGGCTGCTTATGATGACTTTCCATCAGGATGTGAGGTGTGACAGAAGGCAAACTGAAAGAAACTGGGTTCCTGCACTACAAGAATTCATACTGCATAATGCTGCATAATTACATAACTCTATGAGCAGCAACAGTTCAGTTTACAAGCTTAAATAAAACCTAATGACATTTTGGGCCAGATTGTAACATATGAAGTTTATAAACATTAAACAAGTAAACATTAATTAAGATAATTAATGCAACACCTGGGTGGCATGGTGACTCTGTGGTCAGGGCAGTAGCCTGACATCCCTTTGTTGTATATGTGGAGTTTGCATTGTATGTGTGGGTCTCTTGTGAGTTCTACCTAAATTTTCCATAGTACGTGATTGTGTGTGTGTGTGTGTCCGGGCCATGTATATCTTCCAGGTATCTGAGTTTTTCTTGTGTCTGGAGATCACCTGTCCAATCTTCTAGGTATCTGCAATTGTTTCTGATGCATTGCAGCAGAAAGACATAGACTTGGCAGCAGCCCACAAAGTTGTAGATGGAGTTTTGCAGAGGCTGGGACACAGCAAATGAAGCCCTGGACAAACAAAGAGGAGAAAAGTGCAAGCAAAGTTCAAGTTTAAGTTCAACTTTAAAACACACAAACTATTTTCTAATGAGTTCTCCATTCTATTTGTACTTTACAGTGATTAATGTGAGACAGTGAATCCACTTTACTCAAAAACTTTAGTTCACAAATTAGGTTTCATATATTTCACCTTTAAATGCTTGCCACCAGAATATCTTTCCAGCCAAAACTCCCATTTCTTATTGGCAGCATGCCAGTCTTATGATATAAAAACATATGGAATAAATGCTGTTTTAGAGCCAGTTGTTGCTGAGATTAAGGACCTGGAAATGAATGGTATTAAGGTTAGCACAAAGGATTTCCAGGTCACAGTTAAGGCTGCAGTTGCTCAGATTTGTGGGGATAACCTTGAACTTAATGGCATACTTGGTTTTACAGAAAGTTTTTCAGGGAATAGTGTGTGTCAGTGCTGTTGAGTACAGAAAGAGACTTTGAGGGTACAGACAGCAAGGGGTTTTTGTGATGCGAAATAAGACTACCTCTCAGACTTGCGTTTTTACATAACTTTGAAGTTGGTCCAGGATTTACCATACTCCTTTCTTCCATCGACTGTTTTGAAAAGTTGAAATGTGATTTTGAGGGAGTCTCAAAATTGTCAGAAGTCTACTTGCCTTTATGGGTTAAGTTTAAGGGTACTACCTGCAGACCAGGAGTGACACTTTTGGTGTCTCACTCTTCTGATGGTGAGCCTCAGTTTGGAACCATCCAGACTATTCTGGTAATTGACTCTGTAATCAAGGTCATCATAAAAAAAGTGTAACAGGACAGGATTTGACAGACATTTTCTCGCATTCTTTGTGTGTCCAACTTCTGCCCTTAAAGCAGTTGGTATTAATTCTATTGATGATCACCCACTCGATGTCCTTTAAGGAGAAAGAAAATGACAATTATGTTTCTCTAAGGTATAGGGTGTTTTAATTGTAGTGTGAAAGTTATTACAATTTACCTAAATACATAATTGTGGAGTCATATCCTTAACATCACATTTTACCAAGTGGTGTACCACTTCACTGCTCATAGCCATTGTTCTGTTCCATTTAGGAAGTATGCCTTTGACATTGAAGAGATGAGATTTGTTTGGAAGGACAGTTGATTTGGGTGGAGGGCATTTAATTTCATCTAGAGCTCCGACCTACTGCTTCCTCTAGTAATTGTAGCTGATATTTTTTTGCCTCAATCATTCGGCCTCAAATTGTTGATTATGCTTTATGGCATTTATAACATTACAGAAGATGGAGAGAGGTTTTGGATTTGTTGGGGATCTGAAAATTTTGTAAGTATTAAAAGGGAGTGGCCACATACCTTGTCCTAGGAGGTTTTCTCTTTATGAAGAATTAATTTCCAATCCTAATCTCAAACATGCCATGCAACTCTGAGGTTGCTTTTAAATCTTGATGTTCAAAGTAGTTTGGAAGTGAATTCTGCCAGAAAATAGACCTCTAGTAAAACTGTGTTTGACCATTGATATAAGGGTGTGCATAGATTAAACTAATGTCCAAATTGTCACATGCTTTTCTCAAACTACTTCAGTCATCGTTTCTAACAAAATATACTCTTAAAATGAAGTGACTACTGGAGTATCAGAAATTATTTAGGTTTTTGAATATTGTGTTAAGCAATATATATTGATGCAGCTCTTCCTTGAATGACTCTGAAAAATCTGACTAATTGTTGATGTTAGCTCTGACCCAAGAGCATTTTATTCTATATTCTGTTTCAAGGAATTAAGCCTTCAGTCTGAATCTGATGCTGTGGAAAGACGAGAATTGCCTAAAGAAGAATTGCATTGTAATAAATAGAGAAACACTCTGAAGCCAGGACCAACATTAGTAAGTTCCCTTGTTCATTTCAAACATGATTAAACTTAATTTAAGTAATGTTCAAAACATATAAATAATTTGTCAGTTAAGGCTACATTTTAGAATTTATATTGAACTGATCCTTAACCATTTTTACTTTATTATCATTCTTGTTTATAGAATTTAAGAGAGGTCCTTCTGAAAACATAATGGTACCTGGTGGTAAGGGTATTGTGTGCAGTATTGAGGAAAAGCACTTTCTCTTAATGAAATTAGAGCAATGGTTCAGATTCTGGTGTCCCTCCGAATTGAGAACTTTGGAAAGAAGTGAGGATAAATTTAAATAAGGAAATTATTTAAAATATTTAACATTAGAAACCTAAATATTTTATGTTGGGTTTTGTGTAGAGCACTCAGTTAAAACTATTCTTTAACATCGTGAGTTACCACACTATAGACTGCAGTTAGGAAATCAGGATACAGTTTTTATCATATCACCCATGAAAATGCATATAGGTCTATCATCTAATAGTTTATTCACAATAATCAGATATTTTTGTAAAATTACCTCTGTATTTTTGAAGTCCCTCTGCAGATATCAAAACTGTCTTGGCTTCATCAGTAGTAGAGCAGTTTCCATATCTTAAAGGCTGCCAAGGTAAAGCCTATGTCTTATGTCTAATGGCTCACTAAAGTCTATGCATCTATGCACAATACTGAAATTCCATTTAACGTGTTACTGAATCTTTATCAGTCTATGTTCTGTTTTCTGGAACTTAAGGAAACATGATTTAGTCCTGGTCAACAACACGGACCAGCCACAGGGTTCTTGGAAAAGTGTCTTCTGAATTTCCGTAAAAGGCTTTGTAGAGGTGAACATGCTCCTACCTCTACACAGATGCCATAAGAGAACAATAACGTAATTTTACCAGGCATACAAAAGACATTATGATTTGTTTTAAGATCTTGATGTTTCACGTAGGAATGTGATATCTCTAAAATAATGGACTTTAGATAAAACTTTGTAATTGTCCTTAGACTACAGCATACTTAGGAATTGTTTAAGACAACTGTGGTTGCGGAAAGAGCTGTCCAGATGACCGAATGTCTAAAAAACAATATCTGGCCACCAAGTCAGGTTGCATAGTATATGAGGGACATGACTATTCATAGAGCCCAGTGGATAAGAGAGAATGGCACCAAAACAGTGATGGAGATAGTTAAGGCATATCCACAGATATTGGATACACCAGGAATGGTGAGTTTATATTTTATGAAAACTTTTGACTTAAATCAATTTCACTTTTTAAATATTTGCTTTGACATCATGTTCTTTTTTCTTGTATATTTAGATTTCACAAAATTCTCAATTTTGTACCCTAACTGTTGTGAAAAGCTCACTGAGAAGTGAATGGCAGTCTTCAAAGAGAAGATCCTTCAGTTGGTAAGCAGAGAGAAGCGAGTTCTGGATTTGATTTCAAACTTAGATTCTCTGTCAGCAGGTATAGCAGTTCGATGCATTGTCTGTATAAGGGAAACTACAGTATACTCTGTTTGCTATACAGAATAAAATATGTGAGTTTATCAGTTATTTTCACAAGGATTTCACAAATGTAAAATTATTCATAATTGCCAGTTGTCTTGGAAATAATGTGATTTGTTTCTTTTGAAGGGCGACATTGCTCTACAGGTGATACTTATATCATCGGCATACAAGATTGGGAGAAAAAAAATTCCAACCAAGCATCACAGAAACCAGAAATGCTTTCATTCATGTACAGCCTGTAAGTCAAGATGCTTTGTATGTGTGTGTGTATAATATATTCATACATACATACACATGATCATTCAGCCAGTCCTCTCTCAATACTTTTTTTTAAAATAAAGCCATTTTTAGACACAATTGCTCTTTGATAAGCTTGTTCTTAAGCTGTTTGTGTACTTTAGTCAGTGACTAATTATTTTGAAATTTCAAAAGCCATTGCCCTTAGTAATTGTGTGCCTACTTTTGTTTGATTCTGTTGTGAATTGCACACTTTACTGTCAAATTCCTTGTGTAGCCTCACATCATTTCTGCTAAACAGGTTAGAACCAATGTGGCTGAGTACTTCTGCAAAGCCAAGGAGAGCCGACCATACCCCTTTGTTCTGATGCTTCGTGACAATGGCGTGTCCTCACAAGCCTTTGTAATCATCAATGGACGGGCACTGGTGCAGAGTACTCTGCTCGGGTTGTGGACATTTGTTTCAAAGCATTCTATATCTTTTATATTTAAGATCCCAAGCAGTGTGCACAAGTATGGGAATTCCTGCAAACTGGTGTGTATGAGCTACCTGGAGATGAATCCCTAGCAATAAGAATGCTGAAAGCACTAGTTTTTGCATAGCTTACATCCATGCATATCCTGCGAAAAATTTAAATGTTACTTTTTGGTTTTTCAATCAAACATTCAGTCCTACAGAAACCTAAATTAAGACATTATCCAGCATAATCTAAAAATAGTTTGATGATTTTTTTTATTTTTAACTTTCATGGAAAGGTGTAATTGGAAGTTACTTCAGCATATTTTAAAAATGTTTTTGTACTGTGTACTAGTTTTTAATCGCATGGATGGTTGTTAATCCTTCAATTAATCCTCCATGTTTGTGTGTCTAAATATTTCTTGAAAGACTTTAATTTGAAGTTATCCCACGTAACGTTTTGATTAAGTTTTTTGAACTTTTAAAATCTTAAAAGTAAAAAAAAACGTTTCAATGTTAAGGAATTAAAGTATTGCATCTTTTTTTGTGTTGCATTGTTTTACTTTGGGTTTGTAGGTGACTTGGTGCATTTAAGAGCCTTAAATTGATTTTCAGTATAGATAAAGTTATTATACATAGTTTACAATCAAGACTTTTTTGCACAGTGTTGAGGTGATTTTGATTCAGAGATTTGGTTATTTTAACAAAGAATTTGGGTTTAAAACACAACCCAGCATGTTGGACTAACCCCTTAATCCAACCTTGCTGGGTTGAAACAACCAAAACTGAGTTAGTCTGTATTTGACCCAACGCTGGGTTGGAAAATGACGCATGCTGGGTTGTTTCTAACCCATCAGTTTTTAGAATGTATGTACAATGTTTTTGGACATAATAACAGACAACCGTCAGTGACGCTTTACAGGACTGAGAGGATAATTCCACTTGGGAAATCATGAATGAATTCCATTGTTTGACCATTCCACTCAACTGGCAAGCCACACGCATTCCAATAGAGGCACTCCAAGTTACAAAGAAGTTCTGCAAATTCTATAACATTGAAAATGAGTATCAGTTGGAGACAGAAAAAAAGATATTTCATAGCAACACTTGCTCTCCACCTGTAATTGAGACATCTATACTTTCAGTATTCCAAGTAAACAATGCATATTCGGTTTTCCCTAACATGTTTGAGCTGCTTTCAGTGTCCACAGCAACCGTAGAACGTTCTTTCTCAAAATTATAGCTGGTGAAAACCAAACTTTGCAGCCTTTGCAAAAAGGAAAGGTTGGTAGACATTCTTTTATCGGCAAGTGAGAAAGATGTTCCAATTAACCAAAATGATGTTATAGACATTTTGAATGGTGCAAAGGAAGATTCGGCTGTAAATGTGATCAGGATCCATAGATCAGTATGTCTGTGCGCTCTGTTATGCATCTACTGAACATGATTATAACATGCAGCGGACCATAACCCAGAGCTTGCCTACAGCAGAGGTCTGCTAAGAGCTGAGACACCATCTCTGAGAAATAAAACAGTTTTTGGTACAAAACCAGTAAGCAAAATATAGATAAGAAATTGGTGTTATTTGTTATAAGTTTTGTAAGTGTGTTACATGCCGTAAGAAACAGATCAATCTGCGCAAGACATCTCCACCTTTCACTTCGGACCCCGCTCGCCTGTTACTGCCCCGCTCGCCTCGATCGCCAGTCGCTGCCCTCTCGCCAGTCTTCGCTGCCTCCCGGGTTCCTCGCCACGCCTCTTTTCGCCCTCTGACTCTGGACCCAGCGAGGATATAAGCCGGCAAACATCGTTTTTGCCCTTGCTTCTTTCTTGCTATTTGGTATACTTTCATTCTGAATGATCTCGTGTATGACTGTTTGGCCCTTGGTTTTCTGATTTCTGCTCTGTCCCCTTCTGGTACCTTCGCTCTTGGTTTGTTTGCTAACTTCTGGTTTCGACCCTTTGCTTTCCTTTTGACTACGCTCTTTGCTCGCCCCTTTTGGATACTG
>JAAGVU020000093.1:77140-100834 GCA_011763525.2 Mormyrus iriodes | reverse complement strand
TGATTGGTTGATTAGATAATTGCATTAATGAGAAATTGAACAGGTGTTCCTAATAATCCTTTAGGTGAGTGTACATTCAGCCTTACATATTCACAGCCTTACCTAACTTATCTGGGACTGCTCTGTGTACAACAGTACTTTCTGGTATAAATTCTCATTTGCTTGCAGCCCTAGCAGACATTGACAAGAAACAGCAATGTCCAGGTACATCAGCTGATCATATCCTGTAACTGCCTGAGAGTAATCTGCAACTCTAAGAATAAGGGTTCAAATAAGATTTCAAATGAGATTTTGACAGAACTCTTCCAAGGTGTAATGATAAAGTATGAAGCGGTTTGATATAGGATTTTATGTTCTTTTTGAATATCGGTTGCTTTGGTTTGGCAGGTTACGCTGTAGTTGATGTTCTGAAATATTGAACCATGTGCCCCTCTTTAATTAAATTTGAGAACCTGCCCCTCTAAAGGTTTCTGCAGGGCCCTGACGCTAAACTTATGTACACATTCCCCAAACTTTTTGTACCCCACATCTTTTTATTTGTGTTCTATTTACCCAATGAATTTGCCATTGCAAAATGAAGTCCTCTTCCAGATTTTCGGGGTGCAGGCACTACTCATGGTGTGACATTCATCCATCCATTTTGGGAAAGTATGAAGTTCTAAACTATCGTGGTGAGAATTATAGGTATAGCTGTCATTCGTCCAGCTGCCCTTGCCCTATGGGACTCAGCCTTAGACCATCTCGCTCCGGGTCCGTATAGCTCAGCATTGGACTTCAATCGTATGTTAGGGGCCCAACACAGCAAATGCACCAGTATAGTGGCGTACCTTTGTATGATGATGAATTTCACACTGAATAATAGGCCCCTGCCAACTTTGCCCCATTAGCTAACATTGTAACAAGGCAAGCAGTCCCACTAGGCCATATTGATGATTGACACTAATATTAAATATTAAATTGATACTGAGTTGGACACTAGTACTTTAGCCCGAGCAATGACCAGTTATACTTGGTGACTGGTGAAGACATCGTCAGTGGGAAAAAGTGATTAGACAGTCAAGGTTTACTCAGCAAGACTTTTGCTGCTGCTTCGGCACTGTGATCAGCACTGTTTTAAAATATAGTGATAATACAGTGGTGTGTTACAGGTGGATATTTGATTGCAAGAGGAGTTAAATAACTCTATAAATTGCCTATAGAATCCACGCCAATGTTGAAAGCAAAACTTCTAAAAATGTTATCCATCCATCTTCTATAACCGCTTATTCCATATGGGTCACGGGGGGTCTGGAGCCTATCCCGGAGGCTGTGGGCGCAAGGCAGGGAACAACCCAGGATGGGGCGCCAACCCATCACTGGGTACACTCACACACCATTCACACACACAGGCATACCTACGGGCAATTTGGTAACTCCAATCAACCTCAGCATGTTTTTGGACTGTGGGGGGGAAACCGGAGTACCTGGAGGAAACCCCACGACGACACGGGGAGGACATGCAAACTCCACACACATGGAACCCGGGCAGAGACGTAAACCCCGATCCCAGAGGTGTGAGGCAACAGTGTAACCACTGCACCACCTTGCCGCCCCTAAAAACATTATTATTATTATTATTATTATTATTATTATTATTATTATTATTGGCAGACATCATTTGGAGTGTTTACCCACAATGTTTATAACGAAACGGGCCTTCATCTGCCAGAACTGGAGAGTGAATGCACCACTTGTCGGAGGTCCGGTACCACACAGGGGCCGCAGGAGGAACTGCCGCTGCACTGACTGTTACTATAAAACAAGGTTGTAGCCTTTAATATTTAAATTGTGTATTTTAATTTTTAACAAGTCACCTTGGACTGGGAACGGTCATTTACAATAACACGCATTTGTTTCATAAATTTGGGTGGGCTTTTTTTGTAGTCTATCAGAATAATTAAGGAAAATGTGATGTAAACGCGTGAAAAATTAAATGCATATTTTGTAAATCCCTCCACTCAAATAACCAAGGCTCAAGAAATGTTTTGTTGTCTGTTAGTCATTTTTGTTGGGAAGATAATTACCTTGTCATTTTCTTTTCAGTAGCAAATTCATTCACGCAAGTCGCACTGTTGTAGCTTGTGATCGCTAGTTATTTGTTTAAAGAAAACAATTTAAAGACATTCGTAGCTGACACTTCCTACCTTCTATATGTTACTTTTGACACGTGAAGGTTTTATCATTGTCATGCTCGCTTGTCATCCCCTTTTTAAGACCGTGATACTACGGGTTAATGATAACGCAAATATCTGATACGACTGATTTATTTTTAAACCTAGAGATGCCTGCAGTTTTGTGCATATTTTATATAATTTCTCATATATGTAAAACGTACATTGTATATTATCTTAACTTGTCAAAATGCATATAGTATTATATTCATTCAACGATCTTACCCAGGCTATAGGAAAAAAAAAGATTTTACAACTTATTTAAAATATAACAATACAATCGTTGTTAGTTTGATTATTTTTATCATGGCTGAATATAATAATCTTATTATTGTGAACGTAAACACTTGTGAAAATATAAAAGCCAATGAACGAAAGATTAACATATTAAAATTACAGCAGAATTATGTGTGTCCCGGTCCAACTTAGTGTTGCGCCTGCCAAACCCCATGTACTGCTGTTCTCTTTTCATGACATCGGCGCTGTCAGTTTTATAAGGTGTTTGATATTTGATACTTAGTCTAATTACAGATCGTTTCATTTGCATTTAACACCAGTTAAGCGATAAAATACTTAGTGGTGACATTTTATCAGTCGCACTTAGTAACTGTTACCTCGTACAAATGTGTAACTCTTTTGTTTTTCCTATCAATTATTTTAAGTCCCTGAGTGAGAAAGAAGTGGGCACGTCACGCTAATTTAAACACTGAGATTCATTCACCAATTTGCGTTTATCACTTTTTTTCCTCGAGCATGAGAACAGAAGAGGGAGGTGATAGATTCAAGTTGGCTTACTTCAAAAAGTTTTCTTAAAGTTGTCCAGAGACGGAGCTTAAATTGACTTTTTTTAAAGTTGAGAAAACCTATGATTACGGCAATTAAATCACATGAAACATTCACAGTCAATATGTGTGCCTACCCGTTCATAATTCTAAAATTTAAGGAATGCGTTATAGAATGAGACGTTTTTTATGCTCACCGAGACAGTAAAGTTCATTCTTCCGTTCCTTTCTTTATATTATATCATCTTTTCACGTTTTTCCTACGTGTTCTTGCGTACACTCATAAAAGCGCATGAACGTTATGTTACTTACGTTAGCCTTGTATTTTCGTCTAAGGGTTGTAATTAAATATTTTTAGGCATCCATTTATCACTTTTTCTTTACCCATGTCGGAGAGACGTTTGTTGGTAATATATTTATTTATTTATTGCAACGAATGACGTAAGAGAATGATCAAAATAAGGGTATATCTATACGTTGATCAAGCTGCTCATGCATCAGTAACTGCTACTAAAGGTAGCAGCAACTGCAGCTCAAAGTGGAGAAACTTCTTTTTATTAAAAACGAGAAAACGCTACTGATCAACAAAAGGGGGCTTTCTCAAGGATCTAAGACTCACCTTAGAGTCTGGGTCGGAGCTGACATAGAAAATACGCCAGGACCTCTCTCCACGGTGCTGAACCTCTGCTAATCCAATTGAAAAGCAAGTGGTACGTACAATTTCTGCAATCCACAACTGATTTGAATTAGACAAAAACTGTCAATCACGCCAAACATTGTTTTTAAGTCTCAACAAATAATTGACCAAACTTTGATAAATCAAAGTAAAAATTGGCCTACATTAATTGATACTGCTGAACATGTGCTACACACCTTCTTGTCCAGCTACACTGTCCAGTCATTGACTCTTTGCAATTATACGCGTTTCCGTGCTAGGGACATTTTACTGGGAATGGTGGGGAGGGGGGCAGACGAGCTCTTCGCCTTTAAATGTGTAGGATAACGAACAGATGCTGCTGAATTAGGAAAGAAACACAGGCCCCTCCCAGCAGCGCCACTTTGGCTGTGCAACCTGGCATGTGGTACCGCTGGCAGCGCGCAGCCTGCAAAGACACTATTTATACTGGTGCAGACAGTAAGCGACTTGGCACTGTTCCTTGGCCCAAGTCTGCCAGCGTGAGCCTCTGGAAAGCACGATCCTAGCTGCCGGACAGGGGAATATTTTGATAGATGTGTCCTCCCAAACGCCACTTGATTCCTCTACCTGATTTGCTTTGCCCGTTCTTCTCCTCGCCACAGCTGTCACGAAGTTTTATCCAGCTAATACACTTACATTTTTATCTTTGGGGGACGAAAGTTTGGATCCCTAGTTTGTAAGCATTTTGCCACTATACTATTACGTCCCGTTTCACCCAGACGCTATGGCAACGGCCCAGTGACCCTGGTGAAGTGATATTGGCTGATAAAGAATGTGACAACGATTAATTTCTTCGTAGCATTATCGTTTATTTAACCTTGAAATAAAATTATTCCTTGTTCAATATTTATGTTACGTAAATTACTCATGTAAAATTCCTGTTTTGTGTAAATAGTATGATTAAGGGCACTAAATCACTTGACCACCCCTACTGCGAAATCTTTTTCTGTGTCTCTGCAAATCATCGACGTTTATTTAAAGAGCACGCTGTACCAAACGCGGAACTGCCTCATTATGTTATTCTAGAACTGTGAAATTGTTAATAAAATAATATTTACAGCGTTAAATTATTATATGCACATGTTCATAGTGCATCTATCTAGTATATGCTAGTATTTATGTTGTTAAAAACGTATTTGTATCCCTTATAAAATGTGCATAAACTTTACTCTATTGTTTTTAATAATCCTTACATTTTTAGTTCACGAGTCCGTCTTAAAATAATGTAGTTATGTACAGAAATGTTTTTACTTGGCAGTATAATCAAATTAATAAACAGCAAAAGTACGTTTTGAAATGCATGCCTGCTTAAATTTATATGTTTTATTTAAAGGTTTAGGTCACAGTTTAAATAAAGCAATTGCTCATGTACAAATAATGACGTGTTTCTAAGAACGGAAACGCTACGTAAACAGCACGTGAAATGTTTGAGTTGCTGTTCTTTTCATATTTATCCCTAAAACATAATTTCAGTGTATTTAGGTGTTTTTAACTTTCTGACAAGGGTTTATTTATACAAATGTTTTTTTTTCTCGCTCTGTACTATTGTTCGGGATGATACAGTCCCTTCCCGCGCGCGTCACTAATAGCACCCTGGACAGTTTGTGGAGCATATGGGTCCCGGGGCAGCGCTCCAAACTCAATCGAGGAAGCGGCCGTTCATGGTGGGACTCTGGGGAGCAATGTGGCAACTGCTGGCCATCGTACTGCAATGGCCCGTACGGCACCCCGGTATCCCGAAATGTATTGATAGTTTGTTATATGTGCGGATCCTATGTGTGCATGTATACTTTTTTATCCGCAATAAAGATTGTAGGTCTAATGTTTCAACTCTAAAACTCGTGAAGGTAACCCACTGATTTTGAAAGGGTAGTGCATTTTAACGCTGAGTTCAGTTTTCACCTGTCAACGATTTTTTAAAGATTCGCTGTAAAAACGAAGAATACTGAAGGTTACGTTCCTAGTAGCAGTATTAAGACCCATATACATGATGTATAATTTACGACTGATGTGCAATTAATGCGCCGCCTATTACGATGTTATATATGTATGTATTTGTATTAAATACATATATAGTTTATCGCGTGTTCGTGTTGATTTATAGGTCTACTTGCAGTCTCATCATTTGTTTTAAAAATTCCCAGTATTTTCCAGTAGCTACTGGATGATGCATGTTAGCTCCACACCCCCAAGAGATGTACTTCTCTTTCGATTAACCGTTGTTTTTAAAAATATGCTTCTATTTTAGACAAAAGTGGACAAAATGTGCTATATTTTTAGGCAAAAAATATTTTAAGTATTAAATTAACGAGATTTTTTATAACATCATCAGTTTCCCTATACTAAGATGTATAAAACTCTGAAATTACCTATATATTTGTACATGTTGTTCTTCGTATAACCAAACATATGGCGGCGATACTTAAATAGTAAAATACTGTATTTTCATGTCCCAGCCTACATGACAACAACACGTAAACAGTGATTTACACTGCACAGCACTATGAAGACTCTTAATATTTCATCTTTAGTGAAGTTAAAATTGTGACTCGGTCTTCCGCCAAACGCGATTGTAGTGTGTTCATGATTTTCAACCTTTAATCTATAGCCGTTTCTACCCTGTTCATAATTTGACTGTTGTACATATTGTTATTTGTTTCTCCTATCGATTTTGTTATTCAGATCAAACGAAACATAAGCTAAGTGTAATTCACTTTTCGTAAAGACATTTAAGCACGGATGAAAAAGAAACTTAAGGATACAATTAATCGATATTGCAATGTTGGCCTACGTGTATAAACGATTGCTAAACCTTTTCACGACAGTTATGTCTCAAGAAAAAAATAAATGGAAAGATTCATGATTTAACGTAATTTTATTACAAACAATACCCAGCATTCAGAAGCACATTTCTCATAATCTTTCGAATTTTTAGAGTTTTGCATAAAAAAATAGAAATGTTGGTTAAATAAGAACTGTTATTTCCTGCGATTCAACATAATCAAAGGGCAGATATTGCAAATAAAAATAAAAATGATTCGACATCTTCGTTTAGTCACTTTTAATATAGTCGTAAAATGTTATAACATTTAAAAAAAACGCATTGGGAATTCATGAAGAAAAAACGCTACTGTTTCCCGTATCAATGTTAAATAGCATAGTATTAATAATAGCTGTATATTGCAATGTGCAATATACACACATAACTTAACATTTTTCTCTTTAATTTAACTTAACATTTAAATAACAAATCATATAAAAGCAAATTAAATATTTCAAACACACACATTTATTTGGTTCAAGATGTATAGTACAACAAGAACAAGAACAACAACAACAACAATAATAATAATAATAATAATAATAATAATGATAGCTTTTAAGTCAGTGATATAACTTGAGCTGAATAGATACTCTAATGGACACCTAAACACACCTGTTTTGATTGAAGGATACCTTTCATTTAGACAAATTAATTTAAATAAATTACTGACATCCAAGAGGCTTCAGTCTTGAACAATGTAATCGTCATGTTTTCCAATTCATCTGGCGTTGGGAATTACTAACTTTAAATTACTTACTTACTTACTGACTGATTTATGTATGTATGTATGTATGTGTGTGTGTGTGAGAGAGTTGTGGGAGCCGCAGGGTCTGCATATTTCTGGTTTATTTATTTATTTCGTTATTTAAGATTTAATTCATATTTACAATACCAAGTAATATATAACAACTCTCGTGTTTTTATACCAATATACATTTCAAGCCAAAATATTCTGCCAAGTTATCAACGAAATGACAGCCTTCTGTGTAACGCCATCTCAACAAAATGTTCTGCCACGACCACGGGCGCAAAAAATTACTTGACTTACGTAATTTCAGGGCATAGATTTTGGAGCAAATCCATCTTTAAAAGACCGTTTTCATTACAAAAAAAGTCCCATCGTATAATTGGCAGTGAGAAATTGCACACTCCAGGCGTATGTTAGTTTACCCTCTTGAAACATAAAGGGGCCTGTTTATGAAATTCCGGGACGGCCCGGGCTATGTAGCCATTTTGCAGGGCCCTACAATGGACTGAACGTAATTATTCGGCAAAACATCATAAAATGTGGTCAGTCACCAAACACTTTTGTTTTCTCGGGTTTTCGCGGTCACAGCACGATTCCTTATAATTCTTTAAACTGTGAGGTAATGTTGTGTTGTATGGATTCAAAAACAAGTTGAGGTTTACAGAGAAAGTACAGCTATTAACAAAGGTGAAAATACAGCAAAAATGAAAAATACCCCCATTTTTCTTTTCCGCTTTTTGACTCAGGGTGCCCTTCCTCACGACGTACACAGTGAATTGATGGTTTGAGGACTATCCTTCAAAGAAACCATAAACCTAGAGTGAATAATGCAAAACTGTGCTGATGCTGATGGTTTTGATGATGATAATGACAAAGACGATGACGGCGACAATGAATACACAAAAATCCTTAATAATATATCTGTATAGGCCTATGTGAATCATACTTTCACAACAAATATGTTTCATTAACGATAAAAAAATAATTTTGGTATAGTGAAGACCTATCTGACGTTTCTGTGACTACGTTCACGTTTCTTTGCGGACTTTCTACAAAAAAGTGCGGTTCGCAAATTAATTCTATATTATTTTTCCACAGCATCTTGTACTTCTGAGTGCATGGTGTCGGTAATATGTATAAGACTATAGGTGTGGGGCAGGGTAAATACGTATCTATCAACAATGAATTACATTTTCATTTGAAAATTGAGCCACAGATTTGCTTTTGCACAGGAATGCGCTATATTTCGTGCAGATTGTTGCTCATATATGCATTTTTATTCCCATAGCATCTGTAAAAAAGGAAATTTTACTACGTAGATTTTTACCCGTATTAACGTTACAACAGGGGCTTAAATTTCAACAGCATTCCGAAACAAATTCATTAAGTAGTCTCAGAAAATGTTAAGTCACATTGTGAGAATTCTCTGACATTTTAGTGGAGCAAAATTATGAAACATTCTTTAGTAAGCTATGTCATAGTACCGATATAATTTTTCTGATTATTTCATAATTTCAGAATTATCTGAAATTAGCCAAATTATTTTGAATTTCATATAATAATAATAATAATAATAATAATAATAATAATAATAATAATAATAATAATAATAATAATAATAATAATAATAATTCAGTTAGCACTAAGAGATGTGAAATGTTTGGGTAATTACTTTGATCTGAATTACTTTATTCATCTCTTGATGGTGGGTATAGAAATTTTGACTAAGAAGTAAATAAAAATCGAAAAAATATAGACTAAGCATTATCATGTATTGATTAACTCCAGAACCCATGAGATATAACCTGTGACATTTCAACTATGCCCCACAATGGCTGAATTGCTTCTTCTTTTCAATTTGTGGAAAGTTAAAATGTAGGTAATCAGCAGTATCTGTGATTCTCTAATGTCATTTTTTTCATATACTGTCAGTAGTATAATTATGAGTAGATATTCTCTAGAGTCCTTAGGTGGATTCCAGCCACTTGATGCTATGTATGTTGTGCCAAAATCCATGATGTGTTTTCTTGCTGTTTCAAGGCAAATTTGCAATGCCTGGTTAATAATGCCAAAGTTCTATACAGTACCAAATATTGACTTGTACTTGAATGTTACTTTTCTGCATATGTATGCAGATTTTAAGAGAACTTCTTTTCTTATATTCCGAATTGAACACTACATGACAACTCTGGATTGTCACAGCTAAAAACAAAATAAAATAAATAAAAACAAAAAATAAATCACACATCACGCCCCCGAATAAACAAACAAAATAAACAAATAAATTGTGCAAAGACCAAGGGTGAAAACATGGTCACAGTTCTTTTAAAACATTAGAGTTTAATGGTTCAATTGTTCACATAATAGGGAATGGGTTCCGCTACTCAGTTGTGGAAAAAGGCATTCAGTTCTTCGTACACAGGTGCCCTTTCATGGTGCAGGTGCATGTCGTGATAAGGCAGTACGTTCTCGGAATGGACACCAGTGCGCATTCCTGATGAGCTGAACACAAAATTGTGGGCAGTGGCAGGTCGGGAAGTTGGAAGGGCTGAGTAATGCATAGAATAGTGATAACTCTTCTCTGCATCGGGTGAGGTTGACTCCTGTTGCTTTAAAGAAAAATTTCCATTGATACATACGGGTGGGCTGAGAGGTCCTTCATAATCTGGACTGTTGTACTCTGGAGATGTGCTTCCGGTGTATCCTGGGTCATACCCTGAACAGTACGCATGATTTCTTAAAGAATGTGGGTTTGAGCCAGATTGACACTGGGGGCTTGAAAGACGAGAGCACTGGTAAGCATAGGGGTGCATGGAGATTGAGGGGTTGGGTCCATGGAAGCGTCCCCCTTCCTGGCAGTGCTCGGTTAAGAAATTCCGGGAGTTAAGCTGCAGACAACCAGCTACTAGGTTTGTAGTAGGTTGAGAAAGGCCTTTGCACAGAGTCTGAACATAGGATACAACATCTGGTCTTTTTCCATTGCGAAGGATTTCAGACAGGGCCCAGATGTAATTCTTTGCCAGCCGGAGGGTCTCTATCTTGGACAGTTTTTGCGTTTTGGAATAACACGGCACTACTTTGCGCAGATTGTCTAGTGCTGAGTTCAAGTCGTGCATGCGTGTTCTTTCTCGCGCATTGGCTTTTTGACGGCGCACCTTTGAGCGCTCCATGTGTGCTTCAGTTATCTTACGCTTTTTCGGGCCTCGTTTTTTTGGTCTGTCTCCTTCAATCTCATCGCCCCCATCTTCCTCTTCAACTTCTTCATCTTCTTCATCCTCACCAGCTATTTCAGACTGTGCACGACTGCTCCCTCCTCTAATGTCCCCATCCTCTAAATCGTCCAAGGCCAAATGACAGTGTTCCTGGTCATCTTCTTTGGTCTTGGAGTCTTCACTGCCGCTATCATCCACCCATCCTGAGTATTTATGAACTTCAGGCAGCAGAGAGGGATCATTGAATATTCTCGTCAACATGGCGACACTACAAGACACAGAACACATTGTCATAAAACGGAAATATATTGTTGTGTTCCTACATTTTTAGTCTAAATATTGACTCTTTTCTGAGATATACATAGTTCAGTGAAATGATTCTTATAAAAAATTATATTACAGACATTATGGAAACGTGTTGTCTGTTGGGAATGGTTGTAAAAACTAAAATGTGCATATTTGCACAAATTGTACACCTGTTTTTTCTGTCTGACATACATAGAGTGATACAAAGACAACAGATATTTATTTACAGCACAATTCAAGGGTGACATCAGTCATGTAGCTAGGCATATACTAAAGAAATAAAAAAAGAGTATGATAAAACTTGAATCAGGGAAGGAAAAGAAACTGAGAGAAACAATATACTTTAATGGACATTAATTAATATATGACTGTATAAGAATTAAACGATTAAATATAACAAGAAGCCTTATAGCAAAATTACTAGAGATAGACTCAGGCAGATCGTCTCTTTAATTCCCTGTTGTCCTCCACGTCCTCTCCTGTGCCCTCGCGCAGCTGCACGAGCCCCATTAAGAATCTCGTGGGGCGCCGTGTGAAGCGTGGCGTCCCTACCCCCTCCACTCCTTCTTTCTGTCTTGGCAACATTCCAACACAGCTCGAAAAATGCATTATCGACCATTCTTCTTCTCATCCTCATGTCTTTTGACGTCCAGTTTATATTTACATTGGGTTCTGAAATGTATGCTGATGTATTTATTTAGAGCTGTTGGTTTAGCTGGAATATTCGTACGCGCACAAAGGGTAGAGCTTGTTTATTTTTTTGGTAAGCAAGTTTCTTTAACTTTTTGCATAATAATGTACAAGTGTTGTAGCCCTCAGACTACTGTTGGTGTTATTAAAGAAAAATTACAGGTCATATCTCAGGGGTTCTTGGGCCACAAAGCTGGTCATATGGAGGACTCGATTCGACTATGAGTGCACAATATAAAGCCTAGCATTTCTCAAGCGTAACAGTTCTCCAATCCTGTAAAGAGCGGACGCATACATTTAAATTAGTTATTGCTTATTAAAAACATATCTTTTTATTATATTATCAGAAAAAGCTTGGTTTGCAACATATGTGCGTCTCTCAATCCATTCCTTCATGGACCCGATTTGAAACATTCTAATTATAATATTTGAAAACAGAAGCAAGTAATGAACGTTTAAACCATATTTAAATATGATTCCATATGATTATTAATTTGGGTAAATATTACTCACGAATACAGGGTACAATTCAAGGTGACCTTATGCTACATAAAATAATAAAAGAAAATGGGAGTTAAATTTTAAATTCTATGCTTAATTTTTATTATATTCATTTTATTCCTTTGTGAAATTGGTATTGGAACTCTATTATTATGTGAATTCTTTAATTTTCCACTCATTCTGAACTCATTGCATTAAAAAACTAAATTAGGGCCCTATTTTAAAAAATTAAATTTCGGTAGTCATGACTGTCTGTATATTTAATGATGACTATAAGACCGACAGACTAAAAAGTTTTTTCCAAATACGTAAACAATTTGGTTTGCAGACATAAATTTCAAACATTTAACAATCAAGCCATAAAAACAGGTGAGAATCACTTGCGTGCCAATTAAAATACCTTTCTCGGCGTATGAAGAATATTTTATTCCAATATTACAATGTGTTATCCACACAATATACATCAGCTTCTTTAAACGGTCTGTAGGATGATGGATGATGTGTGTGTGAATATATACATTTATTTATTTACATTTATTTAAATATAAAAATTAGGTTCTATTTTAAAATAGTGCTAAGACAATAGTAATACGTGCTATTTAGTGAGCATTTTAGAAATACAAGATTAAGTACACGGCGCTACATGACTCCCGGACATTCTGTAGGCGAAGGCTCAGGTTAGTGTATTAACGGTCGATACATCCGCAAAATTAAAATAATTAAACTAGGCTTATTTCAGGATCCTTTCTCGGAAATGCAACTGTACTAGTAATTCAAGCAGAATTTTCTCAGATCATATCATTTGTCCACTTCAAATCTATATACAACAAAGAGCCGGTCGCATAAAACAGGCTAAATAAATTGAAGAACGCAGTAGAACATAATTTGGATTTAAATATACTGCAGCTCATATCACAATATATAAAACGAGCAATGACTGCTATAATAACGGCATATTAATAATCCTGTAATTATATACCCCCGGGAGAACAGTCTTCTGTAACTGGCTTAAAACAGCCCTCACGATATCCATGACCTCCTCAATTTTTCCAAGATGAACCTTTAGATAATGTCGTTAATAAATCTTCGCCTTCAATCAGAGATTACAGGTTCCGGGGAAAAAAGCAAAACAAGAAGTGACAGATTCTTTTCTATACTCATTCTGTCATACTTCCATTTCAACCAAATAATGCTGCTCAGGCATTAAAAGCGCCGCCAAAGAAACACTGGACAAGAAATAATTTCCGGGTTTGTAAAAGACAAAACAAGAAACCCAAATAAAAGAACTATGTGCGTGTTTTCCGAAATACTGTGGAATTGGTCCGTATGGCAGTTCTCTGAGCCAAGAAAGCATGACACACTAAATTGTACGCCTATTAAGGCAGACAAATCAGAACATGCCGATGGTATCTTCTCCGTAAAATTTAAAATATTGCAAATAGAAACAAAGGCTAAACCTATATGAAAGGAATCAAAGACAATGATAAATAAAGGGTGCAGAAATACTGTAAACAAAGTAGTGCACGCAGAGATAAAAATGGAAAGAACAAGCTTAAAAGGACATAAGCATTATTCATGCATGTTAATTAATTAATTTATTTCCCAGTTCTTCATTCGCTCCTCGATATGTTTAATTCGTACTCCAACTTACCTCCGCGGGAGCTCTTTAAGGGTGAAAGCGCGTGTGTTTACACCATCTTTAGGGACCACGGGAGAACACTCCTATAGGTGCGGCTATCTGCTTCTGAGTGCTATCCGAGACAGTGTGGCATCGCTACCAGGCAGGGTTACATACCAGCCATGATGCCAGGCCATATGGTTGGCACGTCACTGGTAAGAGCCATCACATGAGGGTCGGTGATTGACATGCGCCTGCATTCGGAGAGATTGCCCTCCCGAGGGAAGAGGGACTTGCCATCTGTCACTCCGCTCGCGCTCACGCAGCCAGAAAGAGAGGCAGAGAAAGAGTCTAACAGAGAAACACAGAAAGGGAAGCATCCAAAAAAGGCTGATTTACCCCAAGTTTACAACAAAAATGGTTAGTCCATGCGGACTTCGTGTGTGCGTACGCATGTGTGTATATATCCAATAGCAGGTCGGAAAAAAAAGGCATACAGAATACGAAAACGGTTTTATGTTGTTTATGGGATGAAAACATATACAATGTTTAGAAAATAAATTATGATTTAGGTCCTGTAAAAGAGGCAGTACTCCTCTGACACATGACTGATACCAAGAAAAATACATAAATAGACACTTAAACAGACTCATCCATTTGCAACGTACTAAGCAGACGAACATACAGCCCAGGCATATATACAGAGAAATGAATGTTGCGCAGGCTCTAAGTGTTTTGAACATGAGGCTGGGCGTGCCCACAGGGGATGCCAGGCTGCCGGCACATCAAGAATGGGGGGACCCAGGTGTGCTGGCTCAGGGTCTTGGTGACACATGAAGACACGGGGGACAGCACGAGCTGGTGGTGCCAGAACGGTGAGCATCCATTAGACAGGGGTGGCAGGAATACAAACAACATAGGCAACATGTCACAAGCTAGCTCTTTCTCATCATTATATTATTCAACTCCAGGTACCATTTTCCCAATTATGGCTCATTATTGTTTGCAGGATAAAAGCCATGGCAATAGCAGGTCTTTCAAAGAGTAATGAAAACCATACAGAAAAGCATTAAGATCTATGGCGCTAATTACTAACCAGTCAGAGTGCTGCTGAGAAACTTCACCTGAAGTATTATGATTTCATATCCCCATTGATGGCTAAGCTGCAGCAAATGTGTCAATTCAGTGCCACCTGGAGCTATAGAACAAACAGCAGTAGTCTTATGGCGGCCATATAGGACACATTTAGTGCCATATCAGAGGAGAAGTCCTCCTCAAAGGCATAGTTTTGGTTTCAACATTGGTAGGGACCAAATCAGTCCTAAACCCCCCGTCCCAATAAACGCACACAGTACTCCCACAATATTATTCCCACAATATTATTCCCAAATCTTTGCCCTTACCTTCAATGCCTGGTGGCAGTGTGCTCCATTCCATGATGCAATTTCAAGTTGCAGTCAAGCTCCAAGGTTCCAATTAGCTATTTGCATTATCTGTGTAGGCCATGCCTCAGCAGTGCATCATAGGTGATTTTCAACAAATTCCAGTCACCGTTATTGAATTGCCAATATAAATTCCAGAGTAAGCAAGCTCAGATTTACAGAGGCCTAACTTTCCATGCAGAGTTGAAATTAAATCAAATGTAAATGGGTTTTGATGAAATAATCTTTTGGGGCCTGTGTAGCTGCATTAACGTGGGGGCTCTCTAGTGGCTCAGCTAGTAAGGAGAAAAGTGTTCCTGTGAAGGGCTTCCCAGACACTTGGGGAAAAGAGACACTGTAGGGCAAAAAGAGAAGATACAGAGATAAATGATAGGACACAGTCTGTCAGGTTTTGATTAGTTCTGTATTTTTTTAAGTCATAAACAAACAGACACACATTTGTGTAAATCACAGTTAGAAACTAAATCCAAGAATGTTCAACTGAATAACGACGTTTGATTATTACGTAACAAATTAGCTACAAATTATGTTGCAGTAAACTGAATTCCATAATTATATTGAACAAATAAAATTTTATGTTTTACACATCAGAATAAAATTGTTTTGCTGTTAACTGGAAGGAGGAGCACTATGGCCTTAGACTCCAGGGATCGTTGCATAATAAAATTCCTTGCTCTAGATCTGTGCGTAATATGTAGTTTACAGTATTACATATCTTTCATACTTATAAATAATTCTGTTTTCACTTATAATCCCATAATTGTCCATAATGTGTGAGTGTGTGTCCTGTGTGACTGACATCCCACCCAGAGAACCCTCTGTGTTCCCTGCCACAGGTTACAGGCTCACTTCAATGATGTAATGATGAATATGTGGGTATGAAAATTTTTTTAAATATTTTTTTTTAAACATCACTCTGTAAAGTGGCCAGAAGATGCATTAATTGCTGCTGGAAATATATTGAGAATTAGATTTATGCAAGTTCCCAGTATATTTCTATAAAGTCAGCATCAACCACCACAGCAGATTCTTGATTGTTTGCTGTTTATAGATGAAATTATAGGTGACTTTACGCTATTCTCCCAGCCCAACCAGTCATTCATCCAGATAAATTTGTAAAAAAAAAAAAAAGTGAATACATTTATGACTACCATTGTGGGATGAGTAACACAAGCCACATTTTCAATATGGTGCAGTGGTTGGCACTGTTGCCTCATTTGTCTAAGAACAGGGTTCAAATCATAACCATGGCTCCATGAGTGTGACCTTTGTATGTTCTCCCTGTGTCATCATGGGGTTTCTTCTGGGTTATCCAGTCCCCCATACCCTGCCATCCAAAAACATAAATTTTTTGCAACTTTCTGCCATACTCAAGGTCTGAGGGGTTCGGAGCCTATCCTGTAGGCCACAGGCACACAAGGAAGGGAGCAACCCAGGATGTCACCCATCACAAGGCACACTCACACAAGCACACATATGGATAATTTGGTAGCTCCAATTAACATCAGCATGTTTTTGAACTGTGGGGGCAAACCAGTGGAAACTCTGCGATGACATGGGAAGAACATTCAAACTATACCTACTTAAAGGCATTGAATTTGTGAGGCAACAGTGCTAACTGCTGTGGCATTGTGCCACCCCATCCAAAAACATGGCAGAGGGAATGGGAGTTGCCGAATGGTGCATGTGCCCTACGATGGGTTGATGCCCCATCCCGGGTTATCCCCTGCCTCGTGCCCATAGGTTCAGGGATAGGTTCCAAACCCCCACAAACCTGGATAGGACAAGCAGGTACAGAAAATGAATGAACTCAATATGTGCAAATAGAATTTTCATTTCATTGCAATTGCACCCCCTGCACCACCTATAGAGATTATGTTTTAAAACAGCATACCTATACCACCCATTTTCAGTTAATATCCCTCAGTTTCCCCTAAATTCTTAGCGCTATGAAAATGTATGCATTGTCTTGGTGATGGCAAAAAGCTCACTGAGAATTGTATGACTTTACCTAGTACTAACAGTGATCAAATCCATCCATCCATTTTCTGTAACTGCTTATCCCATTTGGGGTCACATGATGGTCCGGAGCCTATCCAGAAGGCTGCAGGCACAAGGCAGGGAACAACCCAGGATGGGGTGCCAACCCATCGCAGGACACACTCACACACCATTCACACACACACACACACACCTACGGGCAATGTGGCAACTCCAATCAGCCTCAGCATGTTTTTGGACTGTGGGGGGAAACCAGAGTACCCAGAGGAAACCCCAAAACGACATGTGGAGAACATGCAACTCCACACACATGGAACCCTGGCGGAGACTTGAACCCTGGTTAACCACTGCACCACCGTGCCACCCCCAGTGATTAAATCATACACACTAAAGTAAAAAGTGCCCATTTTGTTGCGCTTATTTCATTGATTCCAAATACACTATATTGCCAAAAGTATTGGCACGCCTGCCTTTACACACACACAAACTTTAATGACATCCAATTCTTAATACATAGATTTTAATATGGAGTTGGCCCACCCTTTGCAGCTATAACAGCTTCAACTCTTCTGGGAAGGCTTTCCACAAGGTTTAGGAGTTTATGAGAATTTTTGACCATTCTTCCGGGAGAGCATTTGTAAGGTCAGGCACTGATGTTGGATGAGTTCTCTGCTCTAATTCATCACAAAGGTGTTCTATCAGTTGAGGTCAGGGCTCTGTGCAGGCAAGTCAAGTTCCTCTATACCAAACTTGTCTTTATAGATCTTGCTTTGTGCACTGGTGCACAGTCATGTTGGAACACAAAGGGGCTATCTCCAGACTGTTCCCACAAAGTCGGGAGCATGAAATTGTCCAAAATAGCTTCATATGCTGAGGCATTAAGAGTTCCTTTCACTGGAACTAAGGGGCTAAGCCCAACCTCTGAAAAACAACCCCACACCATAATCCCCCCACCATCAAACTTTACACTTGTCACAATGCAGTCAGGCATGTACCGTTCTCCTGGCAGCCGCCAAACCCAGACTTGTCCAACGGATTGCCAGACAGAGAAGCGTGATTCGTCACTCCAGAGAACACGTTTTCGCTGCTCTAGAGTCCAGTGGCGGTGTGCTTTACACCACTGCATTCGACGCTTTGCGTTGCTCTTGGTGATGTAAAGGTTGGATGCAGCTCCTCGGCCATGGAAACCCATTCCATGAAGCTCTCTACACACTGTTCTTGAGTTAATCTGAAGGCCACATGAAGTTTGGAGGTCTGTAGCTATTGACTCTGCAGAAAGTTGGCGACTTCTGTACACTGTGTGCCTCAGCATGCGCTGTCCCCACTCTGTGATTTTATGTGGCCTACCACTTTGTGGCTGAGTTGCTGTTGTTCCCAATTGCTTTCACTTTGTTATAATACCACTCATAGTTGACCGTGGAATATTTAGTAGCGAGGAAATTTCACGAATGGACTTATTGCACAGGTGGCATTCTATCATGGTTGTCATGGTCGGCATCTGCCGACCCCGCCTTTTGTGTCTTTTCCTCTAGTTCCCGGTGTCCTGATTACCCCTTGTGTTTCACTGGTGTACCTGGCCACCGTGTAGCTCAGTGGGCTGAGTGGGTGGCACAGAGGCTGTAGCCCTCCACACCTGGGATTGGGTCCAGCCTTCTCAGTTTTGTTGTTTATTGTATTTGTGTTCTGTTTATTTCCTGTGTCCTTGGTTTCGGTTTGTATATTTATTCCCCTGCTTTTCGGTATACCTTGTTCCCAGCGTTTAACTCCAGGCACATTCGTAGTTTCTACTGTTGGTATTTGTTCATTGTTTAGTTAATTGATTTCACCTGGTCATTGTTCCCTTGTTCTGTGAGTTCGTTGTTTTCACATGTTGCTTATTTCCTGTTTTGTGTTCATTGGTTAATTGTCTGGCCTCACTCCTGCTCCTGATATAGTCTTTGTGTATTTAAGTGTTTGCCCTTGTGCAGTTCCCTGGTGAATCATTGACTTGTTAGTGTGGTAGGTTAGGGATTTGTGATTGTAGTTGGTTTTAGTGTAGTTAGTTGTGAATCATTGTGTTTGTTAGTCAGGTTTATCCGCTGTGAGTTATCCTGTTTATTTGCAGGTGCTACCCTGTGTTCCCTAGCCTGAGTACCTTCTTGTTTCTGTTTGGATCCCCTATGATCCTTTTTGGTTTTAGTGTTTTCCTGGTGTGTCCCAATAAATCCCAGTGTTACCCCCGTAGTTGCCAGTGTATCACTCCCCTCTGTTCCTATCAGTGCCATGCCACGCTCCCGTTGTAACACATGGTACTACACTTGAATTCACTGAGCTCCTGAGATCGACCCATTCTTTTATTTGTAGAGGCAGTCTACATGCCTAAGTGCTTGGGGGGGGGGTTTGTTTTTTTTTACAGCTGTGGCCATGGAAGTAATTGGAACACCTGAATTAAATGATCTAGAGGGGTGTCCCAATACTTTTGGCAATGTTATACTAACAACAATGTCAACAACATGAGTGCTGGCATTTGCTTATCTGTCATTTCATATGATTATCCTATTTAATCTTACTTTATGTATGTGTTATTCAAATGAGACTATACATGTTTATTACCACTTGGTCAAAAGTGTGCATATTTGTTGGCTTTTCTGTTCTTTAAGGGCTTGAATACATTCAATCCATTATTTTACCAGTGCAAATAGTCCTTCTTGTGCCATTTCCACTTTCAAATTATTGTAACTGTGGATTATTTACACTTGTATAAACAAGGATATGCATATTATTCATGAAAAGGTGTGAGTTAGCAATTGACCATAAACTAATAATTAAGTTACATCTAAAATTGCAGTGCAAACATGGGTATACTTACAAACATGAACAAATAAAATGGCCTTTGTGAAATTTGAGTAGTCAAATGTCAAAAATACATCTATGTCCTGCATAATTATAAGTTTGTTCCTTTAATGGCAACCTTAATGTTTTTGTGGATGACTCTAAGTTTACGCATTACAAGGAATTTTTAGTATGTTTAACACCCTTCAGTTTTTTGGCCATTGTATTATGTTTTTAAAAACTCTGAAAGTGAAGAACAGTTCATCTATTATGGATTTATTATATACGGATTATTTAAATCTCCGATCTGAAAACAATACCTGCCCGACCTATTTCAGGTCTTAAAACGGTACATTGGCGACATCTGCTGTTAGTAAATTAGCTATCGACCTACAGCGGCTTACGCGGTGAATAGCATACGGGGCAGGCACTTTGCTACGAGGAAGAAACCTGGTTGAGGCCAAAAGGAAGGTTTTACCCTTTAAAAAAGCCCTTAACTAACTTTAAATGAAATTACTATATTAGTGTTCATCATCTACTACCACAGCTGTGTCTGTAGACTTCCGTTGCATTCAAACATTTTTTGAAAGGCCCCCCATGGCTGATACATTTGTCCTGATCCCCCCCTCCACACACACACACACACAGAAGGGCCGTACCTCTCCAAGGACAATCGTTGAAATAAAACCTTGTGCCACATGTGCATCCGTTTTAGCTCATTTTAGGTGTTATTTTCCGATCATATTTTCTTTTAACATTACTAGCGGCTATACATTTATCCGTGGTTTCTCAACCCAGGAGCAACTTTCCCAATCTTAAATTTTGTAACATCAGCAATAATAACCGTTTCATGTATATAGTACGAGGTGCCTATTTTACACATTCTAATTTTTTTTGTGTCATGTAAGGTATACAGGCATATAATGCGTGCACATTTTTCGTATTTCTAAAAGTTGCAATTTCGAAATAAGTCTGCCCCCACCTCTAACCACTCACACAGTTCTCCCCCCGCTATTCGCAAGTACCCCAAAACTGAGGGAATTTGGTTCGCATTAATACGTTTTCGTTTAGAAACGCATTTTTTTTCCGATTTATCTTTACGTACGCACTACCGCGGATCTTTTTTTCTCAGATGCAGAGAAAATTTTCAACGCTGTCTGACTACTCTTTCTGTAAACGCATTAGTGCAGACGCTCATAAACATTTTGTTGCGCCTGCATTAGTGCGCGCCGATTGGCTCGTACTTACTGTAGCTCGTGACCTTTTCCTAATCGGTTATTCGGGAACATTTATTCGGGAAGGAAGAATGCTTTTCCTTTGTTTTCACGGAAGTAAGCCACATGTGAACACGAAGGATGTACAGGAGTTTCGCCACCTGGCAAATCGTGCTTTGTGTACACTATATGCCGTTTACAACTGTTGTGAAGCTCAAAACAAAACTACACTTGAGCCAAGTTTAAGTGCAGCTCTAGGTTATGATAAAGATGTCAAACCATCCAACATTAGAATATGAGTGCACTGAAACTGGGAGGAAGAGAGTGAGACGTGTTAGTGACTAAATTTCTGGATCCCTGTGTTGTTGCTGTGATGATTCCTTTTATGTACAGCTTTCTGTTTGCGACGCCAGAGTAGTATGATATTTCGCTTTTGCTTAATAAAATACGTGCATTTACTTTAAACACATGGTCGTGTGTGAGATGAATCAACGGGCAGGCGTTTAGAAACTGAACTTTATCACTAATCAAAGTCAGAAATAATTATTCAAAATATATGTTTCACCACTTCTGGAATTATAAAAAATGGTTGGACAAAAAACGTTCAAATGACACGTTGTGCTCGAGCTAAAAAAGTTACATAAAGTTCGCCACTTCTAAAAAATAAAAAGCTTTGATTAATGTGGCGCAGCATGGCGCAGAAGGAAAGGAGGGAAATACTACACTTCGAGAAAATTCAAGAAACAAGTAAAACAGAACATAACCAAGGCAGGGGCAGAGAACCATAAACACAGGGATAAACAGTATCAAACTAAAGATAAAACAATAATAAATAACCAACCCGATGAGGCAGGCCTCTAACACATGACCAAGGGGTTTACAGCCACATGCTCAGCCCACAAAGCTACGTGGCTGTCCAGGAAAAAAACAAGAAAAACACTAGGGAAGACTAGAAACTAAGACAGAGAGAGGGAAATAAAGAATGGCCAGCAATGCTTGCTGGCCAAAATGGATAAGGGTCACAGAGGGCGGGGCGGATGGTACAGACCCTTACAGTTAAATGTACAAATGAAAAATGTCAGAAATATATACATTAACAACCACTCATATACAACTACACAAATGATAAAGCTAATTATTTGTGTAGTCGTAAGCTACGTCATTTGCCTTCTACATGGAGCAGTGTGTATATAACAGTAGTGTGGATGCAGATCTTTTCCAATGGAAATTTCTGTAAATTTTTGTTAATGCATTGGATGCATGTGGATGTAGTCTTAGTGCAATAGATAAATAAAGTGCTTAGTCGCTCTGGAAAACCCAGAGTACAGGGACTTGATAACCATTTACTCAAATAGCAAATCAAAAATTAATAATTGTACTATTTATATGTGGCTAATTGCTGCTGTTAATTAGTTCCTGCGAATTAGAGTATTAATTAACATTTAGTATTTAAGTCTTTCAAGTAATTTTCTACATTTATATTTTAATATTGGTAGGTAACCTGTTGAAGGGTACCATAGCAGGGGCTGTAAGGGGTACAGGCTATGTTATGATTTTTTGAGCTGTGAAGACTACAACCTGTTAATGTGACAGTAAACAAGGCGTCATTGTAATGTTTAAGATTTACACACACACACACACACACACACACACACACACACACACACACTCACACACACACACCCTGGCATTGTAGGAAACAGGAGGAGGAGGTGAAGCAGTATTGCAAGTTAACCTTAGCATAAAGAAAAAGATACATGATAAAAATGGAGAGCTCTGTGCTAAAGTTATACGCAGGGGCAAGGTGGTCATGAGACCTGGGGAAAATTTGTCTTTTGGGCACTTTCTCCATTCAGATCACATACACTCATCATAATATAGTATAATTCGCTTAGAAAGCAATCAACAACAGTCAGTGGTAGTACTATTCACACAGGGTTCAGCACCACCAACAAGGCAGTAGCCTAAAATCCAGATCCAGAATTGTACAACTATTGCTTATACACACAGGTGAACATGCCAAACCAATGTAGAGCACAAGGTAATTCATAAGTATAAGCACAATATATTGTAACACTGTATCACGGCGTCAATAACTAATTATTCCGGTTACTGGCATGCCTTGTGTGTCCGTGTATTATCGTGGTAAATAAAAAGTGTTTTACCATTTAATGTTTTACCAAGGAATGTGTGTTTCCATTAGTACGCACCCCAAGTGTGAGTGTTATGTTAATTGTTGACTTCCCTGTCTGTGTCGCTGTTGGATATATTTGGCACTGTGCTATAATAAGGCTAAATTGCCTGCTTTTTCATAGGAGCATTTCTGCTTTCATTATAAACTTGGCTAGCAACCCACAATTGGTTACACTGGTGTCAGAAATGGGTTGCCAGGTCATTGATGGAATTAATGACTTAATTCAGAGACAGCTCTGGAAGGAAGTGGTAGTAAACCTAAGAGGAGCCCCAAAAACTGAGTACAGTGAAACCTCCTTGATCACGGGGGTTGCATTCCAGAACCCCCCCGCAAAAGGTGAAAATCCGCAAAGTAAAAACCATATGTATATATGGTTATTTTTGTATATTTTAAGCCATTATAAACCCTTTATATTCTCTTAGATATTAGGTAAGATTCGTTGAA
>JAAGVU020000093.1:52919-73924 GCA_011763525.2 Mormyrus iriodes | reverse complement strand
CCCCTTTTTCTCCTTTCCCCCCCCTTTTTTTTTTTTTTCCCCCTTCCCCTCCCTCTCCTTCTCTTGAGAAAAAGATAAATGAATAAATAATAAAAAAAAAAAAAAAAAGAATACCTCAGGCCTGGGACTAGGGGACGACGAGGAGACCATGGGGACGGAGCCAGGGGGTGACGTGAAGGCCATGGGAACGGAGCTAGGGGGTACCGCGGAGATCGCCGGACAGGGAGTAGAGCCAGGGGCGACTCAGAGGCTGCCGGACAGGGACTAGAGCCAGGGGGCGATGCGGAGCCTGGGCCCGGGGAAGTCTGGCACTGGGCGTGGCCTTGCCTCCCTCTTCAGGAGATGGATGGCCGGCCTAATAATAGACCGGACCGCCCAGGGCATCGCCGTTTGCAAGCCTCGGGGGCCATGGGAACTCGGAACATGGGAATCAGGTCCCAGGGGTCCCATTCCAGCTCCTCTGGGGGAGTACCCTCTAGGTCCCCTTCCTCTTGGCAGGAAAGGCGCCCGGGGGCCCTAATGGGCCCTTGGGGACTCGGCCCAGGGTCCTTTGTTCTCCTAGGCTGGGCTCGAGGTCCGCGGCAGCAGTAACAAGTTCCCCCGGGCAGGGCTTGGACCTTGTGGCGGCACTGGGTTTCCCTGAGCAGAGCTCAGGCAGGCGTGGCCAGGAAGGAGGAGGCCCGGGGGGAAGCAGGCAAGAGCTGTCTACGCAATGGCAGCGGGCTGGCAAGTGAGGATTGTCTAGGCAACGGTGGCCAGCAAGCAGGCGGGAGCCGTCTGGGTGATGGCGGAGAGCCGGCGGGCTGGAGCCGCCTGGGCGACGGGGCCGGAGAGCTGGCTGGAGAGAGCCGTACGGGCTATGGCGGCGGAGAGCCGGCTGGAGAGAGCCATCCGGGCTATGGCGGCAGAGAGCTGTCCCAGCGACAGTCACCAGTGAGCCCACAGGGGTTGTCGGAATGGCTTGGCGAGATCCGCGGGGAGAGAGAGCAGTTCGGTGGGACCCACGGGGAGAGAGAACGGCTCTGCGGGACCCACATGGAGAGACACGACCAAGACGTATGCCTAAACGTTCCACTGAGGGCTCCTGTACGGATAACTTAATATCAATCCCTTTAATAAGATTAAATGAGTCCACTTACTGATGGATTTAGTTTTGTACAGAAACCACATGGCTTGTGGCGTGGAGGTGGCCTGCTATTTTGAACTCGCTCTTAAAAATTGAACCTAAAATTATAAAAGAATTTACAACATTTGAAGCAATGTTAATTCACATGGTAACCAATCTACCCATTTATATCCTTATAGTATACAGACCGCTGGGATCCTACACTTCATTTCTGACTGAATTCGGGGAACTTCTCTCTGACTTGGTTATCAACTTAGAGAATATTGTAATACTTGGAGATTTCAATATACATGTGGGCACAGAGATTGATGCCTTCGGCAAAAGTTTCCTGTCCCTCCTGGGCTCTGTTGAATGTTGCCAACACGTAACGGGACCAACGCATGTTCACAATCATATAATATACTTGATTACCGCTCACAGAGTTTATGTTCATCATGTATCTGTCTGTCCATTGAATAAATCCTTCTCTGACCATTTTCTAATCACCTTCATGATTGAGCCTCCCTTTTTTACTATGGCAGAGAAGATTATTACAACACGTCACCTAAATGATATAAATTCCTGACGATTTATTAATGCTGTAAGTAATGTAAACTGCATGTCTAGTACAGTTGTCAACAAAGTCACCAATGACTTCAATACAGTAGTTATTCAGATTTCAGATGAAACAGGGCCTTTGAAAAATAAAGTGGTAAAAACCACAAGACACTCCCCATGGTTTAATGAACAGACACGCTCTTACAAACAGGAGTGCCGCAGATTGGAGCGCAAATTGAAATCCACAGGTTTACAAGTGTTCAAGTTAGCTTGGTCTGACAGCCTGCAACAATACAAGCAAGCCCTTTATAAGGCACGATCATCCTATTGCTCCACCCTTATTGATCACAATAGAAATAACCCTCACTACCTTTTTAAAACAATAGCTCATCTAACAAATAAGGATGGACCTCTGCCATCGAGTAATTTCAGTAGTGAACATTTTACGAACTTCTTTAATGATAAAATTACAAACATGTTCAAATGGTCCAAAATGAACTCCAATGCAAGCAAAACGCTAATAAATCCTGAATGTTTTTGAATTAACTGATGAAAAAGAGTTAATAACTATTATAAATGAGACCAAACTGACTATTTGTCCACTGTACCCAATCCCCACTAAGCTTCTTAAAGAATCCCTGGGAGTTCTGGCAAGACTTATAACTGCCATAATGAATGTGTCCCTGTCTTCAGGTGATGTGCTTGACCAATTTAAAGTAGCAGTCATCAGACCACTACTGAGAATGTATACTGAATGTTAATTATCATTCCTATGCCGACGACACCCAAATATACATTTTAGTTACGCCTAATGACAACGCATCTATTGTCACGTTAGCTAAGTGCTTCAATGGAGTCAAGACCTAGACGGCTGAAAACTTCTTATTATTAAATGCTCAGAAAACTGAGGTTCTGTGTTGTTTGGTGGCAAATCGACAGATAGGAATGCTATAATCGCTGCACTCCACTCCAAAGGGCTGAACTTTTCCCTCAGCAGCTCAGCCCGTAATCTAGGTGCTATCTTATACACAAGCATCTCATTCAAATCGCATGTAGATGCAGTATCGAAGATATGCTTCCTGCAGCTACGCAACATTGCCAAATTACGACAATTTCTTACTATTCAAGACTCAGAGAAATTGATACATGCCTTTGTATACAGTAGGTTAGACTACTGTAATGCTCAGTTATCCGGGAGCACAGACTGCACATTAAACACCTGGCAGCATATTCAAAATGCTGCAGCTCAAATCATCACCAGGAGCAGGAAGTTTGAACACATAACCCCTATTCTTATTCCCTGCATTGGTTTTCTGTTAGGTTCAGGACTGACTTCAAAGTTCTCCTACTTACATATAAGGCACTCAAAGGTCTAGCACCTGCCTACCTAACAGAGTTACTTCAAGTTTACAAGACACTTTGTCCACTCAGATCACAGAATGGAGGTTTCCTTGTCGTTCCACATATAAATAAAGTGAGTTAGCGTTAAAGCATTCTGCTACAGGGCCTCTATATTGTGGAATGGTTTACCAATCTATGTTCGGGATGCCGAATCGGTCTTAGTCTTTAAATCTCAACTGAAGACATGTTATTTCAATTTAGCTTACCCACAGCTTGACTTATAACACACCATAACTATGGCTGCTGGTGCTACTGTACATGCCATTTTTATCTACTATGCTTTTCCATTAATGTGTCAATGCATTGTCTGACCATCCATGCTCCCTGCCTTCCCACATGTCCAGGTGGTGCCCGGAGAAGGAATCATCTGAGCTGGAGTCCTGATTCGCTGCCATAGATGGGTGACATCGTGGGTGCAGCCTCCGGTCTGCCACCCTACACAGGCTAGTGTGGAGAACAGACTCATTGTTGGACTTTGGCATGACCATAATCACAGCTTGCACCTTGCTTTTAGCAAGCAAGCCCACTCTATTCTGTGCAGTAACGTTAGCATGCCCAGGGGGATTGGGCAGCCAGTTGACCTTGGACCCCGAGAGGTTTTGTTTTCTCCTTACTTGGGAGCTTTTGATTCCTCTCCTCTGTTGTCATCTCCTTTCTTTTTTTTAGCTAATTTCTTTGTCTTTCCTTTTCCCTATTTTGTATTACTCTCATTTAATGGAGGTGAAGTGGTAGCTCTGAGGCTAGGGATCTGTCCCAGCATTTGGAAGGTTGTTGGCTTGAATCCTGAGGATGCCAAGGGTGATCCTACCCCATTGGGCCCCTGAGCAAGGCTCTTAACTTGCAATTCCTTCATACTGGGTATGACACTGATCTACATCCAGCCCAGCAAGGAGGTCGTCCAACTTACAAGACAGGTTGGTGGCAGGATTGGCACTCCAACCACTGGGGGGGGGGAAAAACTCACACTGGTCCATTCATACTAGCGTGGTGCTGCGATATCACCCACCACATGGCTACACTAAGGTTCCCATCCCTGAGGTGGTTTGTAATTAACGCATGCTCCTTACCTTACCTCTCTCTTAATACCATGTAAACGCTTTGGGGTGACTCAGTTGTGAAAGACACTATATAAAAATTTATCTAATAGAACTGAATATTTGTGGATTGCATACAATTTGTGACCTTGTTCCTATTTGCTTGCAGATTTTCTACAACATACTGCAGCTGATTTGTAGAAAAAAATTCACAAATGCATCGCTATCCACAAATATGTATATTTATTTGTGCTGTGTAAAATCATATCCACAAAAATACAGAGCGATTTGTACATGTGAGATGGGTTTTGCAGATTTGTGGATCACTTCCTGTCTATTTGTGGATCAGGTCACATTTGTGACTTCGCTACTATTTATTTGTGGATTTTTGTCCACCAGCTGAAAAATCCTCAAATGTGAAGTGGAGTTAATTGCTCCACCAACAGGTGGCGCCTGGAAGAAAATAAGTGTCTAAAGTTAACTATCCCACGCCAATACAACAAGAGATAACAATATATAAATACACCACAGGGGGAGTCTTGGTGGTGCAGTGGCTAGCACTATTGCCTCACACCTCTGGGACCAGGGTTCAAGTCTCCACCTGGGTTCCATGTGTGTGGAGTTCGCATGTTCTCCCTGTCTTATCATAGGGTTTCCTCCAGGTACTCCAGTTTTCCCCCACAATCCAAAAACATGCTGAGGCTGATTGGAGTTGCCAAATTGCCCAAGTGTGAATGGTGTGCCCTGTATTGGGTTGGTGCCCCATCCTGGGTTGTTCCTTGCCTTGCACCCACAGCCTCCAGGATAGGCATTAGTTATTGTGTGAATAATTACTGCCTGCAATAGCCCAGATGAAATTTATGTTGACTTCTTCATAAAAGCATTAAACTTGGCACACTTGTATAGTTTTGGCCCCTGAACATGTTCAGAAATAGGGCCATCGCAAAAATGCCTTGTGGCGGCAATTTTACTTCCTGCCATAGCAAAATGATGTATTTTGCATCATATCTGAGATACTGGGATTTCCTCCTCACAATATCACTGAATTCACCCTTAGCTATTCACCTGAACAGTTTATAATGTTGTATAGGGTGTCATTGTAATCTTTCAAAACATGAGGGTGGGCATCACTTTTGTGTGTTATCATAATTGGTTCAGGAGATATGTTGTAAAATACAAACATTTTGCTATGCCAGAAAGTTAAATGGCCACCACAAAGGATTTTTGCGATGGCTCCATTTCTGAAAAGGTTCATGGGGGCAAACTGTACAAATGTGCCAAGTTTCATGCTTTTATGAAAAAATTAACATAGCAAATCAAATTTGGCACATAGCCTGGATTATAAATATATCACTGATGTTTGTATTACCTCACTGTTATGTATGTAGTTCTGTTGCACTATTTTCTAGGTGCTTGTTAATATATATGGTAATAACGCATTGATAGTAGTAATAATGGATAACTGGCGCCTGAATATCTGTTGTACGTAAGTTGCTTCTGGCTGGATGAATTCCACAACAAGTCAAATAAAGTGAGCAGTGCTACACTCAGCCATTGTGTCTGTGTCTTGAATGTGTCGTGGAGGTTGAATGTGTGTGTGTAGCGGAACATACACAACACTCACTGTGGGTGTGAAGTCTGGTGCCTTGTGGAGAAGGGCCATCCAATATTGGGGACATACTGGGAGAAGGTGCTGCTTCCTACAAGAATGGTAACACATTGAACGGAATTTAAGTGTCACCATAATTAAGACATTTGTGTTGTTTTTCATAATAGTGACACACTTGGAATATTTTAGCTAATGGGATGACATACAACTTGCCCTTACCAGTCACTTTCTTGACCTTCTTGACTGAAGTAACTTGAACTTTTCTCAAACTCTTGCCTCTGTCTGTCCTGGCTTATTCAAATCCCACCAGATTGAGGCTTACATTTGGATAGCTCTGGCAAATGTACTGCCTAAATTCAGACAGACTTCAAGACAGCTGAATTTCAGAGAACTTTTGTCCATCGGCCTCATGCACTGGCATACCCAAAGTAAAACAAAAACTAAATGAATATATGCATACATTGAGGTTTAGGGTTGTTAAGAGCCTACTACTGACTATAATAAGAAAGTGCTATAATGGTAATTTGAATGTATAATTATTAGGCAACGATAGAATTACTCTGCCTTACATGAAGTATATTACTTGCCTAACCCATTTCTTGAAATCTGAGCCCTTTCACTCAATGTGGGAAGTTTAGAAAAATTTGGTCCTGGCAGGAGAAATATGTGCACTTTCCAGGTTGGTGTGTCTCTCCTGCTGGAGCGACCTGTTCTGTTCATACAGAAAAAGAACAAAGGATTGCACCTTGAATGTTATGGAAGTGAGAAATGGGTTCAATAATATAATATGTTGTGATTCATATGACTTATAGCATCAGGTACACTTCAGTGCTACATGTATTATCAGTGTCCCAAATATGGAAATAGCCCAGGAACAAAAATAGCTCATCTCTATAATGGCAACCTCGAAGCAGGACAGGAACCTAGTTCGTCGCCTGACGGCATTGCCGTTCCATGTAGGGGGTCAGGGGTGATTTCGGCAAACTTTGCATGCTCGTGAAGCTGCAGCTAAACCCCCAATGCAAGAGAATGAAGGATGGCACACACACAACTGAAGTGAGCATGCATTTTCACCCGCTCGGTTGAAAATAATGTCATGTTATTTTCATGTTAAAGTAATCTGACTGGGTCAGCACTCCTATGACTAATTGCACTGAGTACCTCTGCCCTCGTCCCTTGGTTACCTAGCTAGCTAAGCAACTTCACTGTACTTTTTTACCTTGAATATTATTAATTCATTATAAATTATTAATGTAATTGTAACCAGACACAAACTTGCAGGTGGTGAACTCCTCACCTCTGATAATTTTCTTTTCATGGCGGACCAAATTGAGCCAATATACACGATACTGCCAAAAGTATTGGGACACATGAGGAGGGGCCTCATTGAATTTAAATGTGGTACCATGATAGGATGCCATCTGTGCAATAAGTCCATTTGTGAAATTTCCTCGCTACTAAATATTCCACGGTCAACTGTTCGTGGTATTTTAACAAAGTGGAAGCAATTGGGAACAACAGCAACTCAGCCACGAAGTGCTACGCCATATAAAATCACGGAGCGGGGACAGCGCATACTGAGGCGAACAGTGTGCAGAAGTCAGCAACTTTCTGCAGAGTCAATAGCTACAGACCTCCAAACTTCATGTGGCCTTCAGATTAGCTCAAGAACAGTGTGTAGAGAGCTTCATGGAATGGGTTTCCATGGTCGAGCAGCTGCATCCGAGCCTTACATCACCAAGTGCGATGCAAAGCGTCGGATGCAGTGGTAGAAAGCACACCACCACTCCACTCTAGAGCAGTGGAGATGTGTTCTCTGGAGTGACAAATCACACTTCTCTGTCTGGAAATCCTATGGATTAGACTGGGTTTGGGTTGCCAGGAGGACATTACTTGCCTGACTGCATTGTGTCAAGTGTAAAGTTTGGTGAAGGGGGGATTATGGTGTAGGGTTGTTTTTCAAGGGTTGGGCTTGGCCTCTTAGTTCCAGAGAAAGGAACTCTTAATGCCTCAGCATTCGAAACCATTTTGGACAATTTCATGCTCCCAACTTTGTGGGAACGGTTTGGGGGATATCCCCTTCCTGTTCCAACATGACTGCGTACCAGTGCACAAAGCAAGGTCTATAAAGACATGGATGAGCGAGTTTGGTGTTGAGTAACTTGACTGGCCTGTACAGAGCCCTGACCTAAGCCCGATAGAACACCTTTGGGATGAATTAGAGCGAAGACTGCGAGTCAGGCCTTCACATCCAACACCAGTGCCTGACTTCACAAATGCTCTCCAGGAAGAATAGTCAAAAATTCCCATAAACGCACCTTGTGGAAAGCATTCCCAGAAGAGCTGAAGCTGTTATAGCTGCAAAGGCTGGGCCAACTCCATATTAAAGCCTATGTATTAAGAATGGGATGTCATTAAATTCATTTTTGTATAAAGGCAGACGTCCCAATACTTTTGACAATATAGTCTATATACTCTCACTTTCACTTTACCTTTATAGAAATTTATATGCGTGGTGCATTATTCAGGAGAGCAAATCAAAGTTACTGGAACCTGAACAATAAGTTAACTGAAAATGAAGAACTCAAGAAAGAGATTGAACAAAATTAATAAATATTGGGAACAGGCATGCAAGGAGAAAAATTCTGGTTTAAACTGGGAAGTACAAAATTAGGACTGCAGCCATGAATAAGGGCTAAAAGGCAAAATATAACAAAGAGAAGGAGATTTTAAATTACATTTTAGATTTAGATTAGAGATTTTAAATTTAGATAAAAAAGGGAAGGAAAGTCTCTAGTGATGAGAAGCAACAGTGAGATCTATTGCAAAGTCAGTTAGATTATATTTATGAGCTAGAGGGGCATACATAAGGTCTAGAAGAAAATGGCTAGAAGAATACGTAATACGCGAAAAATACGAAATTTTTTTGGTCTTGAGAGAATGAAAAGTGAGATTAACTCAATTAGTGAATTTATAACAAAGTGTAGCCCCAATGATGATATATCAACCTATGTGGCCATGTTTTATCCGAAATTATATTCAATGGCTTTGATTACATCAGATATTGATACTTTTATGGATTATTTGTCTGAAGATGTTAAAAAAAGTGATGAGTTTATTCAGTATGTGCGAGAGATATTTACATCTGGATGGCTATTTACATTTTGTTAAATCTCCTCAAAATAGTATTGTAATGTACGGTATTGGGAATCGGACTTTGTTTTACAGTTTTCGCTCCTAATTCATGAATGCATCCTGGCATCTTATTAAAGCGGAAAACTAAGATGAATCCTGACTCTTCTGCATTTAATGGATGGAGTTTGGCTGGCTGTTAAACTGGTGGTGGTACACACCGTGAGAACAGCACAGTAACTCTGCAATGAATCGACTACACCGTTGTTTTTTGGAGCTAAGATCCTGGATGGCTGATAATTTCCTTGATCTGAATCAAAAGAAAACAGAACTGCTGATAGCTGGTCCTTCAGCCAAAGCTCAAATTAGTCTAGATACTCTGGGCTCTCTCTCTGTCTTTTGTAAACCCCAAGTCCGGAATCTTGGTGTTATCTTTGACGGTAACCTCTCTTTTGAGAAACAGATTAATTCTGTAGTAAAGAGTTGCTTTTTCCAGCTTCATCTGCTAGCTAAGGTCAAGCCATTTTTATCTCCTTGCGATCTTGAGAAAGCTACTCATGCTTTCATCTTTTCCCGACTTGATTACTGCAATTCACTGTATTCTGTAATCAGCAAATACCTGATACATAGGCTACAGTTAGTCCAGAATGCTGCCGCTCACTTTCTGGTTGGGACAAGAAAGTTTTATTCAGTTTCTCCAATATTAACTTCTTTACACTAGCTGCCTGTTAGTTTTTGTATTGATTTCAAAATTTTGCTGCTAGTTTTTAAATCATTACATGGGCATGCTCCTGCCTACTTATCTGAAGAGTGTGTTTTACATCAGCCATCCAGAGAACTTAGATCTTCCAGTCAGTTGTCTCTTGTGGTTCCTCGGACTAAGTGTAAAACCAAGGAGGACCGGGTTTTTGCAGCTGCTGCACCTCACTTATGGAACTCTTTACCTCAATACATTAAGGAGTATTACAATTTAAATTTAATTGTTTAAAACAAGATTAAAGACCTATTTCTATTCTCTAACATTCTGTGAACTACAGTAATATTGCTTGTTTTTTTTACATTTGTTTAGTCATTTTTCAATTCACTAATGGTAGTTGTTTTACTTTATCTACTCCAATTTATTTATTTTACTTATTTTAATTTACCGCTATTTCTTTTTTTTTCTCAATATTTATGTTCTTGTACTGTATTTGTGATGTTTAATCCTTTACTCAGGCAACCTCTCAATTCTTTTTCCACAATACCTGTAAACGTGATTAAGGATTTGAATAAGATACTCTCCAGATTTGGAGGAATAAGCCTCATTATTTAAAAAGGAAGTTATTTGTTATACTAGAGAAAATGGGGGACTTGAGGTTTTAGATTTTGAAACACTGAACCACACTTGCATTCCTTGCAGCAAGGTTTTCTGGGCATCCTTATTTGATGATAGTCAATGGAAAAAGGCATGGATTATCCAAAATGGGTACTGCATCAATAACAAAGTTAAAGAAGTAACTTATAGTGTTACACAGAATTTACCCACTGAAACAGGTTTTAAACAGGTTTAACTTGGGTATTGTAAACACATGTGACTTTTGGGGGACCAATGGGGAATACATTATGCATTTATTTTCAGTGTATCTATTCACGATTGTTTTGGACATACATGCAAACTTTATTAAAGACAATCTGAGGGGCTTTGTAATAACTGGCTTATTTGATGTAATTTTGGATTTTAACCAGACTGACATGGAGCAAAATAAATGATATGTTATGTAATTACTATTACTACTAGGGAAGTTCAATATCCATAAAACAAAATGGATTAGTACTAAACCTAACATTTTATGTTTTCTTGAGTTATAACAATACATTCATGTTATACAAATGTCCAAAAACAAGAAAACACTCAAGACATGTAGGATTACTACAGACTTTCAAATTCTGTGATTTTTTTTTTCCCTTTTATGTATATATGTATGTACCCCCGGTAGGGTTCTAACATTTGTATGTAATATATGGACAATGTTCCTTGTGCTTCATTTAATTTAATCAATAAAGATGATTTTGGGGAGAGAAAAAGAAAATAAAACAAAACAAATGATTCATCATTTTTCAGGGTGTGTACATTTAAATTCGTTATTTCATTAATGTATTTGTATTCGGTGATCGAGCCGTACATAACAGCGTAAATCACTAGCTAAAAAAGTTACACGTTATAACCCAATTTCACTCGGCGTCTCCTAAATTCCTTACTACATTCCTTTATTCGTATTCAACGGCTGAGCAGTGAGAACCTACATCGCTTGTGTTAAAAAGGTTCAACGTTACAGCCTTTAATTAAATTCAATTGCCCGTTTAAATTACGTTAAATGTATTAGACTGCTAAAAGACAAATGACTTAATCATTTTGAAAAAGACAATACTTCATTAAAACCTTAAAAAAAATTAGGACACAAACGACAGTAATAACACGCCCTAGTGCAATTCAAATCGGCACAAGTACAATTCAGTACGAGACGGTTTGATTTTAGCACATGTACATCTACAAAGGCACACGTCATTTGAAGGGGGGGTGCTTTTATGACGCTGTACAGGCATGGGCGTGATTTTCTTCTAACTGGGTTCGGAAAAGCATATGCGCCTCGAGAACAGTAGATAAAACTGCTAACGTTCCTCTAAGTGCTGAAGGACTTTCCTACTAAAGATTTTATATTTTTGAAAATCATAGTACAAATCACACTGTATAAGTCACAAGCCGGTTCACCAATTAACATCCCGATGAAGAATCACTCCGGGTACACCATGCAAGCCTAAACGATATAATTTTTTCAAGCAATCACTTAATTGCTTATATAATACGTAAGTTTACATATTGAAAGATTTCAAAGTATCAAACTGGTTACTAACAATATCTGATTTGAAGACGCGTTTAAACTATATGAACCTCTTCTGAAACTGTACCTGTAACAATGGGCAGAACAGGTTTATGAGAAACTGCACAAAAAGTGGCTTGGGTGCGTTTAGGTGGTTTTCAAAGGGAAGCAGCAGATGTTTTTTGTTTACAACGCAATTCTTAGTTAGGCTCAGGGAGACCACTGTCGTTTAAGAAGCCACTCTAAATTGCAACTAAGTTAATGACCGAGCAATTGTCCCCAAAGGTTTAAAATACATTAGGTGCTGTGATGACACTACTGCATGAACAAACAAAGCGCCGAATATATTGTCGCAAAGAAAACAAGTTTTCAACTCAGCTAGGATACAAATATAATCTGATAGGCGGACGACTTTGCACGATTCACCTGCAAATCTTCAAAAATACTGGTACTACTATACAGGGCAATATCAAACTCGAAAATAAGCACAGAGTCGCGGGTCTTTGAGGCGGCTTTTGTTTTAAACGCCATCTGCTAGCGGAAGTAGCGATTACATATTTCCTGTTATGGTCCCGGAAACCACTGCAGAAGTAATGTGGTGAACAAGGTAAGTTTTTGCACAATAATTCGTTGGTCATGTAATATTAAATACACCTATAAATTCTGGTTTTGTAGTCTTTTTTGAGAAATTAGTGTATTCACACACATAATCCCAAGACTTATGCTTCTATGTGAGGGTTGGTTTGATTACTTAAAGTCAAGGAACCAGAAATCGATGATTCATTTAAAATTTAACATGAACAGAGATGGTAGTTTTTACTCAAGTCAAGTGATCGCTGACTAAGTGACAACTGAAATCAAGGAGGTAGCTGGGTTGTAAATAATCTCGACATTCTTGATTCTTTGCATTGGCAGTGATATGTAGCTAGAAAAAACTGGAAGTTACTGAGTGGGAGCACTGTGAGCGGATTTGGTTCCTACTGCCCAGTTAGTTTCACGAATATACTGCAGAGCTGGCTAAATAACCACAACAGTGCAGTTTAGTTGATTGTCGATGTTACACAACTATTCACTTTCGGTTGCTTTAACTCAAATCAAAAGCGTAAGAATGAAACGTGGAGGTGCGGAACAATGTGTATAGCCTAGTTATTAAAAACTTTGTTTTCCACAGGGTGAGGGGAATGATTCCTTTAAGAGAATAGTTATGTTGTGCACATGTATTTACAATATGGAGAGTGTATGTCTTTACAAAGGGGAAGGGGAGGTAATAATTGTAGTAACTTAGTTATTCCGAGACTTCCTTAAACTGTTTGGATAATATGCTAATAGTTGGACTAGCGAATACAATGTAGATTTCGATTCTCACTAAGTGATGAGGACATGTATAGGCATGATTTAAAAAACAACAGAATTTAGTATGACTTTTAAAAATGGAAGCATTAATATTCATTTAACGGTCATAGATTTAATTATAATTTTTCGAGTTAACAATGAAATACTAACGGAACTATGCTTTTGCAGAGTTGGTATATAATAGCTGCATTCAAACGCGATCGCCAGTGTCAGGCTTTTTAAAATTGCTGGTTTATAACTTAAAAACGAGAACCAGCACTATGAAACCAGTGCTTTTGAGGAAGAAAATGTGCTAGTACGAAACCGCTCAGTAAATATTACACATAGACTCAACCAGGGGAGTTTCTAGCTATTGAAAAGATCAGGGGCTAAATCAGGTTTACCTGGGGCTTGTCTTTTTTATAGGAAGACTGGCATTGGGCTAACATATTCGGGACTAGGCTTAAAATACGGATTTAACGACGCCCATGTACTCAGCCTTGAGCTACAAACGTTGAATGAAAACTGCTGTGAAACGTATACCTGTCCACTTTAATGTACTGGGCAATAAAGCTGTTGGCACCTTTCATTGTCATTTTTACAGTGAAACTTTCTATGTTTAAATTACTTTACAGGTGGGCAGAGAGTCTGGGCTGAGGTATTATGGTCTCATGTTCCAATGAGATCCATCAGCATTTTTTGGGAAACGACCTACACCAATGAAAGACTACTCCAGCTGGGAATTTTGAAATTACGGACCATAAATGACGACAACGTGTACCCGTTTTTTGGCTTTAATTATTGCCTACAAATAATGTATTCCATAATTCAACTAAGCCATTGGTTTTGAGTGATAAGCACTTCGTCGTTTATAAAAGCACTGTAATGTAAGTAATATATGGTCTTCCATAATGCATATTTGACGTTTTGTCCATTGATTAAAATGAAAAACAGTGCCCCAGACTGTTAGGTTTTCTTCCCTTTCGTCAAGATTTTCTATGCTAATCTTAACAGCCCTGGTGGTCAATATGTGTGGTTAAAAGTTAATTGAATAAATATTAATGAAACTGCTAGTTGTCAACCATAGAGTTGGGGGTTTTATGATAAAGATTAATTTTGAAGGAACAGAACTATATTTAAAAATAATTAACCTAAAAAATGTTAGCCTGGCATTGTTGTGAAAGTAAGATCTTATTGTTTAAAGAGCCAGAGATTGTTTGCATGCAGACCTTGGTCCCTACATAGATGGGGTGTGATTTGGTCCATGTAATGCCAGAGTACCTCAAGACTGGTACAGAAAGATAGGGGAGGAAGTAGGAAGGCATAAAATGTTTAAACAAAGTGTGAGGTTATAATGGAGCTGCTTTGCTTTTTGCTCGCCGCTGGTGGTTCAGTGGGCTAAGACTCCGTGCCTGTGATCAGAAGGTCGCCGGTTCAAGCCTGGCCTCTATGGGTCCCTGAGCAAGGACCTTAACTCCCCTGCTCCCTAAATGCTGCTATGGGTGGCTGCCTTTCATGGCCAGCTTGCTCTCACATACAGAGAGCAAGTTGGGGGAGATGTAAAGTGAATTTTCCCCATGGGGATCATTAAAGCATCTGAGGTTTCTACTGTGGCTTGGAGTTCCATAAATTCACATATTCTCCCAACGATTACATTGGCTAACAGTGATGCAGTTATGCTTTCCCTTTCTCTCTCTCCCCTGCACCCACACACACCATGGCCTTTCTTCTCCCAGTCAGCAATGCCAGGCAGGGTGGAATACGGGGATCTAGGGGAGAGCCTCCCAGCCATTGCCTCCCTCAACGCCTCATACTCACAGGCCTCACAGTCTGCTCCATCCCCCTGTGCCCCTGGGGAGCGCCGTGTCATCTCTGATGTGCGCCGGACCTTTTGCCTCTTCGTCACATTTGACCTACTCTTCATCTCCTTGCTCTGGATCATTGAGCTCAATGTAAGTTTGTTTAGTGTCTTTATTTTTCATTTAGTCTCTCTCAGCTTTGTTTCTTTCTTCCCTCTTTCCCCTGTGGCTGAAAATGAGCTGGTTTAGCTAACTTTATAGGAAGATTATTTTATTGATAATTGGTGTGCACAAAACAGACTACACATTAAGCTTAATAGCATCATCATGGACTCTGTGCCATGTAGAGATGACTGTAAAGTCTAAGCCATCGATGTGATCAAAAAGTGGTGCTGTACTCATACCGTCTGGTATGACTGTTTCTTGTGAAATTGATGGCAGAAAACATCCATCTTAAGGGAGATTAGTAATATACAGATATCTCCAAAAGGTCCTTTTTCCTCCCTGCTCCCTGGTTTCCCTTGCATCCTTCATCTCCCTCCTTAGGCCCCTCCCAGTTTCTCAGCACTTGTATATTTTCTTATTCTCCTTGCCGATCCAGATCACAAAGGCTATCTGGCAAAACCTGGAGCAGGAGGTGATCCACTACAAGTTTGAGACGTCGTTTTTTGACATCTTTGTGAGCGCTCGCCTTTTAGCAAGCTTTCAGTAAGAATGGCAGAGTTGATATTGTTTCCAATGCAGACATCACTTTATTTTTCCTTTTCTTTTTTCGGCAGCTCCTGGCTGTGTTCCGATTTTTGTGCCTACAGATTGCCTATGCTGCCGCTCGCCTGAGGCACTGGTGGGTCATTGCGGTAAGACCCTCTTGCTTGCTGCGAGTCACACCTGTGCTGTGATTGCTGGTTCTGGCTAGGTGGCCATCACTCTCCCCTCCTATGCCCTGATTTCACCCCCCTTCTCTTGTCGCCAGATCACCACTTTGGTGTCCAGTGCCTTCCTCATCGCTAAAGTCATCAACTCGGACGTAAGTGATGCGTCCTACTTACGCACACCTCCTCTCTCATCCCCCTTTGGTTACGGGTCTCGGCTTTGCTCTTCATCTGCATCCTCCCTATGGGATTTGAATGCTCATTTGTGCTGCCTTTGGTTATTTGTTGGGAACTTCCTTTTATAAACCCAGTTAATATTCTTTGTTGAATGGAAGTCCTTCAAAATAAGAGACTTTCTGGAGGCAAACTTTCTCTATTTGAATGACCTGTTTTCTGTTGGATAATACTTCAGTTAAGAATTTGTAATAACTAAATTAAAAAGCATTTAAATTGCTTAGAAATCCTACATTGAAGTAGTATTTTTCTTTCCAGTGAATTAAAAAAATATCTGAATCACTTTTAATGTATATTGAGTAACTTTGTTTTGCATAATTCATTGCTTCTGTACTGAGATGTCTAAAATTTGCTCATGTACCACTGCAGCTGCTATCCCAGAATGCTTTTGGCTACGTGCTGCCCATCACCTCCTTTGTGGTGGCATGGCTGGAGACGTGGTTCCTTGATTTCAAAGTGCTCACCCAGGAGGCTGAGGATGAAAGAGGTGAGAGTGGTGTGGGAGATAGGGGTTGTTGCAGAATTTGATTAGCTTGCTTGTTATGGTGGCTCAGTGGGTAGCACTGTTGTCTCACATCCTGGGAGAAATTTGCATGTTGTCTCAGTGTTGCTTGGGTTTCCATTTGCAATCAAATGAGCTAATTGGCATCTTTGAATTGCTCAGTGTGTGATACACACGTTAATTTATTTGAGTTTATGTGCTCTGCAGAACTTGACATCCCATCCAGGGTGTCCCCGGCCTTGTGGCCTTTGCTGCCTAGGATAGACTCCAGGCCCCACAGCAATGCTGCCCATAAGTAGTTGGAAGATGGATGAAACTTCTTTTTTGTTTTGTGTATTATATCCTCTGTAGAGGGAATTCACTTTACATTTTTTTAAGAATGAAAGGATGCAGATGGTGAGAGGAGATTTGCGATGAGTTATAGGTATAGAGATCAGACAGAAGCTATGATTGGTCTGTTCCCTTCCCAGCATTCTTGGCATCACTGGGCACATCACATGAGCGAGGCCCCCTGCTGTACCCCCAGGCTGTGTCTGACGGGCAGTTCTACTCCCCTCCTGAGTCCTTGGCAGGTACTGTGGACCACCATGCTCTGATACAGGAACTGTACACAAAGGAATCTCCCCACCCCCTCCCTGGCCAAGGTGCAACCGTCCTCTTTTGCTGGTGTGTAGCTCAGCAGGTTAGGACTTGTGCCTGTGATTGGAAGGTCACCGGTTTGAATCCTGGAGCTGGCAGACAGATATCTTCAAGCTCTTGCTCTCGCCAGTATGTGTGTCTCATGTAAAGCAAGATGGGATAGGTGAAAAGACAGTTTCCCCACAGCGATGAGTAAATTGGGTAGCGCGATGCCTAGCACTGTTGCTTCACACCTCTAGGTGTATGGGCTTTTCATGTTCTCCCTGTGTCGTCATGGGGGTTCTTCTAGGTTTTTCAGATCTACAGTTCAAAAACTTTCTAAGGTTAATTGGAATTGCCCAGGTGCCTGTAGGTGTGAATGTATGCCTGAATTGTGTGTGTGCCCTGCAATGGGTTGGTGCCCCATCCTGGTTTATTCCCTGCGAAGCTTCTATAATTTCCTCTGGACCCCCGCGACACTGCATCGGACAAGCGGGTATAGAAAATGGATGGATTAATAAAGTATTCTGTTCATTATGCTATTCCATAGGTTCAGATGAGGAGCTGGACGAGGAGGGACTGGGGCGGAGAGCAGTCACTGTCCAGGTAAGGTTCATCCATGCTCATATCCTAGAAACACGCTGGATAAATACAAGGTGTCCACGGGGTGTTAAAAAGTCTTAAGTTTGAGTTGAACCAATTAAGGCCTTAAGTCTTAAGTTTATTAGGCCTTAATTTTTTTTGAGGTCATAAACATATTTTAGTCTGGCGTTGAAAAATATTTTATATATTTAAATCTAACTCAGAATTTCACTACAGTAAGTCCTTGTGGTAAGAATGTCTAACAACTTCTATTTACTAATGGTCTGCCATACAGCCTATTATATCAGGATTTCCGCAGATCATTAAAAAGCATTAAAAGTCATTAAATGGTATTTTGCAAAAATTAAGGCTTTAAATAGCATGACAAATTGTTAAACTTGATTCCCGCACACTTAAAAAAAATTGAGTTTCAAAGAAAAAATAATTGTTTATTTTGAATATGTATAAATAATATCCATTTTATTTCCTGTTGCAAAATATGTACAGTACACTGGTCCGATAAACATGCGGCGCTGTAACATGCCGTAACGCCAGATGTTTGGACAGCAGCAGGCTGGGACCTGGAGGAGTTAAGCTTAGAAGAGCTGAGAAAGTAAATTTCGTATTGTGACAAAGAAATGGGGAAATGCAAATTCCAGCAAAAGTGGCTGGAAGATGATGAAGTTAGGACATGGTTGCAGCCCATTGATGGTCAACATGGAGAAGGATTTTGAAGTGTTTAAGTATTTAAGCTAGGTATAATGGACGTTAATGCTGTCAAATCTCCTATGCAGTGCAATAGCCACAAATTGGCTGTAAAAGGCAGACTGCAATTAACTATGTCTAACTACTTTGCCGTGACCAGCAAACTACTACTGCCACCACTAATGGCACAACCGCTGCTGTAGTGACCACCATATTGGATCGGTGCACCTCTACTGAAATGCATGCAGAAACAGGCTTGTAAAATTCTTGGTCCAAAGCTCTATGCACTCTAACATACAGACACACTCATCTGTGCCTTGGCTTTGCCAGAAAGCTGCTAAAGTCCAATTTCAGGGATTGGCTTGCTCCCATTTGAGTGGGACTCACAGGTCATCAAACATGGATTTCCAACAAACAATTGTGACCAATCCACGTCTGATACTTACTTATTTAGTCTGTAATTATTCAGTCTGTAAAAATATAGATTTCATGTTAAATAGATTTATACGATCAATTGCACAACAGCTCTTTCTCATTTTAGATGTACTGATAAGAGGGTGATGATAGCAAATGCAATTTACATGCTTGCAAAGAAAGATGTCTGCAATCTTGAAGTATATTATGCTTGAAACGACAACTAGAACTGGATTTGCAATCTTTGTAAAAACAAAGTTTTGAGAGGTGGAAGTAGCATTTAGGGGAAAATACCACTAAACAAAGTACATGCAGTGGGTTGTATTAAGCTGATGTCATTGTCCAAAGTAAACATGAATGAAAACAAAATGAAAGCCATTTTACTGAGGTACAAGTTCTTTAACAACAGCAGCAAGAGAACAGATTGAAGTTTCGGTTTGTAAAAATCAAGGCAAAGACACCGAAAAAGTACCGGAAAGGCAAGGGAAAGCTTGGCTAAAGGCCATCAGTTGAAAGATCTTGAACGACGGTCCTGTCAGGAAGTGGCACGTTGTGTGTTCTGAGCATTTCCTTACAGGCAGAGAAAGTTCAATTCAATTAAATGTGTTTAAAATACATATTTATTTACTTTTCAGTATTTTGTAACTTGTATTTTGCTGGACGGAAAAAATCTGAAGTAATTTGTAACAAAATACTTTGAGAGATTGTGTTTTATGTATTTAAAAATATTTAATAACGTGTCATTTTAAGAACCTTACAGACTTTTAAATATAGCCTATCACCATTGTCTGCAGTAATCCTAGGAAAGAAGCTGCTTTGGCGATTGGTGCAAATTATCTTGTCATACATTATGTAGTAAAATTGCCTATGTTGCTCACTGAATGTCAGTATAGGACAGAAAAATAGAACGATTAGCAAATGGCAGTGCTGTGCTCTAGCACTTGATACATGGCATCTTCAATTCAATTTATTTTTATATAGTGCCTTTCACCATGGAGCTGCCCCAAAGCTAGGTATAATGTTGCAAAATATGTACGGTACACTGGTCCGATAAACATGTGGCGCCGTTTTAGCTCCGGCCGACATCGATTCAGCATCCCAAACATAGATTGGTAAACCATTCCACAATATTGGGGCCCTTTTACATGGTATTACAGTCGTGGCCAAAAGTTCTGAGAATGGCACAAATACTAGTTTTCACAAAGTTTGCTGCTTCAGTGTTTTTGGATCTTTTTGTCAGTTGTTTCTGTGGTGTATTGAAGTATAATTACAAGCATTTAATAAATTGCAAAGGTTTTTATTGACAATTCAATCAAGTTTATGCAAAGAGTCAGTATTTGCAGTGTTGACCCTTCTTTTTCAAGACCTCTGCAATTCGCCCTGGGATGCTGTCAATCAACTTCTGAGTCAAATCCTGACTGATGGCAGACCATTCTTTCATAATCAATGCTTGGAGTTTGTCAGAATTTGTGGGTTTTTGTTTGTCCACCTGCCTCTTGAGGATTGATCACAAGTTCTCAATTGGATTAAGGTCTGGGGAGTTTCCTGCCCATGGACCCAAAATTTCAATGTTTTGTTCCCTGAGCCACTTAGTTATGACTTTGGCCTTATGGCATGGTGCTCCATCATGGAAAAGGCATTTTTCTTCACCAAACTGTTTTTGGATGGTTGGGAGAAATTGCTGTTGGAGGATGTTTTGGTACCATTCTTTATTCATGGCTGTGTTCTTAGGCAAAATTGTGAGTGAGCCCACTTCCTTGGATGAGAAGCAGCCAACACATGAATGGTCTCAGGATGCTTTACTGTTGGCATGAGACAGGACTGATGGTAGCGCTCACCTTTTCTTCTCCGGACAATCATTTTTCCAGATGCCCCAAACAATTGGAAAGGGGCTTCATCAGAGAAAATGACTTTACCCCAGTCCGCAGCAGTCCAATCCCTGTACTTTTTGCAGAATATCAGCCTGTTTCTGATGTTTTTCTTGGAGAGAAGTGGCTTCTTTGCTGACCTTCTTGACACCAGGCCATCCTCCAAAAGTCTTTGCCTCACTGTGCGTGCTGATACACTCACACCTGCCTGCTGCCATTCCTGAGCAAGCTCTGCAATGGTGGCACCCCGATCCCGCAGCTGAATCATCTTTAGGAGACGGTCCTGGTGTTTGCTGGACTTTCTTGGGTGCCCTGAAGCCTTCTTCACAACAGTTGAATCTCTCTCCTTGAAGTTCTTGATGATCCGATAAAAGGTTGATTT
>JAAGVU020000093.1:29712-48331 GCA_011763525.2 Mormyrus iriodes | reverse complement strand
CCTCACAGGGTGTGTCACGTCCTGGTACAGCAGCTGCACCGCACAGGACCAAAAGGCCCTGCAGAGAGTGGTGAAGATGGCACAGAGGATCATCAGCACTCCACTCCCTGCAATAAATGACATTTACACCACGCGCTGCCTCAGAAAGACTAAGTACACCATGGGGGACCCAAGCCACCCTGCACTACCAGTTTACTCTTTCCTGCCCTCGGGTAGGAGACAGGTCAATCCACACACAGCACGATTCAGGAACAGCTTTTACCCCAGTGCTGTTAAACTGTCCAACACACACAATACTTCTCAGATGTGACACAAAAAACCATGGTTGACCATGCTTGTAAATTAACACCTCAATGCTGGCTTGTGTATGTTATATGTCAGAGTAGTTCTATGTTTAGTAGTGAGTATTGTGACTATTTATTGTACTGTGATGTTGCACTGTTCTGTCTGTCTTTTGTCTGCGAAGAAGGTTTTCAAGTAAGAATTTCATTGTGCTCTGTACACCGTACTTGGTACATATGACAATAAAACTTTGAAACTTGAAACTTGGTTCCCACATCGGGCAACTGTGACATCTGCATGCCCCACTTGCCGGGCCATTGCATGATATGACCACCTGGCCTCATGCAAACCCACAATGTGACCCCTATGAAACTCTGTCAAGTGCTGGTAATGCTATCTAATGTCTCTACGAGTCATCCTGTGTGTCTGGTGACTAGACATGCCACGTCCTTGCAGATCGAATCATTTACATACCCATTGCTGGTCTGCACATGTACCAAATTACATCCAAATCGGACCATTACTTCTGGGTGCTTAACTTTTTTTTTGTCACTGAGTGTAGTTGCTCTATATGTAATCTCTACGGTCTGGCTGCCTCATCAGTTTACGGAAATGGTCTTTGCTGTGACCCTTGGCATTACTTAAAATGTTCATTGCTGTAACGAGATCTCCCCTCTTATGTGGAATGAGATATGTAACCCAGGCCCTCCTTTCCTTACCCCTCAGATCCTACAGCGTGTGGATGACAACACCCTGGTGTCATATGACATCTCTTCTGGGGCAGCAGGGGGCGTTGTATCCCCCAGGTAAGTCATCTGGGCTCCACCAGGGGGACCGTGACTGCATGGCTATCGTGCAACACTGTACTCACTGTTTTCCATGTTCCTGCTGCACATCCAGAGACTTTGTGAATGTGCGACGAGTAGAGCGGCGACGTGATTGCTACCTGTCAGCGGGAATGGCTACCATTCATGAGGCCAAGCCTCCATACAACTGCTATGTCCGGTAAGTCACTTTCCTGCATCTTCACACCCAATAACAAATGTAGTATATGTGCATACTCTATATGGACAAAAGTACTGGGACACCTGACCATTGCACCTACAAGAACTTTTATGACATCCCATTCTAAATTCATAGGCATCAATATGGAGTTGATCCCCCCTTTTTAGCTATAATTGCTGCTACTCTTCTGGGAAGGCTTTCCACAAGGTTTAGGAGTGTGTCTATGGGGAATTTTAGCCAATTCACCCGGAAGAACATTTGTGAGGTCAGACACTGATGTTGGACATGAAGGTCTGGATCGCAATCTCTGTTCTCCTTCATCACAAAGGTATTCATTGGGTGTTGAGGTAAGGGCTCTGTGTGGGCCAGACAACTTCTTCCATACCAAACTCACCCAACCATGTCTTTATGGATCTTGCTTTGTGTGTTGGGGTACACTCATGCAGGAGTAGAAAAGGGCCTTCCCCAAACTGTTCTCACAAAGTTCGAAGCATAGAATTATCCAAAATGTTTTGTTATTTTGAAGCATTAAAACTTCCTTTCACTGGAAGGGGTCTTGAACAATTCCTGTAAAACAACCCCATACCATTATCCCTCCTCCCTCAAACTTTACAGTTGGCACAATGCAGTCAAGCAGGTAACATTCTCCTAGCATCTGCCAAACTCAGACTGCCAGGCAGAGACATCTGATTTGTCACTCCACAGAACATGTATCCACTGCTCCACAGTCTGGCGGTGGCGTGCTTTTCACCACTTGGCATTGTGCTTGGTGATGTGAGGCTTGCAGGCAGCTGCTCGGCTATGGAGGCCCATTCCATTAAACTCCCAGCACCCATTTTTTGTACTGGGGTTAATTCCAGAGAAGTTTGGAACTCCGCAGTTATTGAGTCAACACACTGTTGGCAATTTTTATTCATCATGCGTCTCAGTACTCAGTGACCCCGCCCTGTTAATTTACATGGTCTGCTACTTCGTGGCTGAGTTTCTGTTGTACCTAAACGCTTACACTTTGCAATAATATTACTTATGGCCCTTATCCACTGGCATACAGAAACCAAAGGCGTGTCTCCAACAGTCTATCTAATACACTTGTAAGAAAAATTAGCCCAAAATTCATTAACTATGCTCAGAAAGTTAGCTTCTCCAAGATATATTATGGAATCCCAATTATTCAGTTACTGGAAGATTTAGCTCCAGGACATGACTGGAATTCACTAATTACAGTATCGCTCAGTAACCTGGGTTAGAATGTTTGTCCCGTGAACATAACACTGACCAGGTAATGTAGCAACTCTGTAGAATAATTCTGCTCATGTCCATAGAGAATGTCTCGTGGTACTTCTAGACAAATTTCGGACATAAGAACAACTGGCTTATTTATGAGTCCCTTGGGAATGCGATGGGGCGGTTTCTGAATTAGTCTAACCAAAGTACTCTTTATAACTGGCCTTATAATAGGCAGGGAGATAACCATGTGTCTTGGTTATGTTTCTATAGTAAGCACTATATAAAATATAGAAACAATATATAAAATAGTAAACACTTGGACAAGACACACAAGAGGCAAATCTTAAAACAGGTCCTTCTCTCTCCGAGGCAGTGTGAGGAAGGAGGAGGGTATATGTTGGATTCTTGAAACACCAGCGCACTGTTTCTCTTATCAGTACCTAAGTGTGCATCCCCCTACAGTAGGCCACAAAGGGGGTACCAGCCTGCACCAGACCAGATCCTTAAATCAAGGCTCAGATGGTTGTTATTCTTGGGTTTCCAAATCTGAGCTATAAAACTTGGAATGCTGGTCTTCCTTTGTCCTGTTATCTGAATTGTCTTGAGTGAGTGCGTGCATGATCCTGCACACTGTTGGTTGACTGTGTAAACATAAGATGTGATTGGTCAATAACGTGTTGGATTTATGGTAGTCTGGGAAAAAATGTAAGTGACCAGTTATTGCTAGCTTCCACTACATTTTTTTGTGGTTTATTGGGCTAGCGTTATCGAATTTAATTTTGGAGTGGGTTAGCAGTTATCGAGGCTAACTTTGCAGTTAGCTGCACCCACCACTAGACAGATCTTTTACACAGAACAGAAAGTAGAAAAAAACAACAGGTTGCAACTCAGCAGCAGCAATTTCTGCAACAATAACTTGTATGCTACAACTTCCACTTAATGCAAAAGAATAAAGATGGAAATGTCAGTATAGCGCTTAGGGAGGAGAACAAAATTCACGCAAGATTTAACCTATAAACCTGCTCCTCTCTGTCGTGGGTAGTATTCTCACCAAAGTTCGGGAACCTAGTTCCTGGTTCAAAGCTCCTGGGCTATCTGGACCAAGAACTTTTGTAACTCTTAGCCAATTTTGTATATTGCTTTCCCGTTGCACAACAGGAACTGTGACCTTTATGCTAAATAAGCACGTAATTTCATAGAAAACTACACTTATTTGTTAGCTATTCGGGGATCAGTCACAATCAAAATGGGATACAGCCTTTTATTTATATTTTGTATATACAACTCTTTATGATTCATTATTAAGTCTGGCCAGTAGATTGACCTTTCATTTTCCACAGAATAAAAAAGTATTTAACATTATTCTGCTAGTAAGAGTTGGCAAGTTTCACCGCTGGCACCTGCGCTAATGGACAGAAATGTATATTGGCCAGCATATTAGTCACCTTTATCGGCGGCCGCTCCTGTCCTGTATAATTTTTACGACATGTTGCTATGCTAGCCATGATGCTCTTAATTGATAAAAATGTGGAATTACTGATAACAGTGAGAGACATTTTGATATGGTGTATTGCTGATTCTGAAATGCAGTTAATACCTTAAGCAATACCTAGCAGGCCTGCAAGACACCATTGTAACTTTTTCTTTCCCATTTATTAATGTTCATTAATGTTCATTTGACCTAAATGAATTACGGAGTGCATTATTGGAATGTGCAGTGTTTTATTCTTGCTGTCCCATAAACCAGATAGGTAGTGCTCTCCCTCCATAAATCCTAACGCTGCTTATACCTTACTTTAGATAGGTACTTATGCCAATGGTACAGTAACGTTTGAAATGCCAGTATGAACGAAACATTGTGAAGTTGCTAATTTAAGTTGATGTTAATATCCGCAGTCTCTGTCTGGCTGATGAAGTTTGGAAGCTAGTAGGATTGCTAGTTAGTTAGCAAGCTCCTGATATTGCCAGTTTGCTGGAAGGTGGGGTTACGTACCAGGGCTAATAAAACAATATGTTAGTGAAATTTCTAGTTTGAACCACACATTTTGATACTAGATTACTTAGAATGAGACTGGAAAGCTTTAATTTTAAGGTGGCATAATATTACTTTGTTTTACAAAAAGCAGTTGCAAGTTAATGTGACCTAATGCATGAATTACAAGCCAACCAACCTCATCCTATGCTAAGACAAGACAGCACTACAGTTGCCTGAAAAATGTAACTTGAATTACTTATTTTTAATCCAGTTTCGCTGACTGCGTTAAAGCTATAAGGATTTTTAGAGTGGGAATCCATCTTGTGAATTGTTCACTACATCTTGTTTCATGTCCCCTTTATTGCATTAAATGTAACTGAGGCACAAAAATAATTTTATCTGCTCACTTTCCACTCCACTACTTTTCTCTCTTTTTCCAGCAATTCTGCGTAACTAGGACATCCATGAGGCATCTGTTGATGGTGTCATAATCACATGATTAGCAACTAGTTGATGTCAAGCATAAAGCATTATCACAGAGCAGTAAAATCGACTTGTCGACTAATCTCTGCAACCCCTAGCATCAGTGTAGTTTCACTTAACAGAATTGATAGTTATGTGTCGCTTAACAAAAGAAATGCCTCGTTAGGCGATTTCACTGTTGTGAGAACATCATATAGTGTACTTACACAAACATAGGTGTTATAGCCTACTACACACCTAGGCTACAAGGTATAGCTTAAATAAGTACAGTATAGTAAATGCATAAACCAGTAATATAGTTATCATTATCAAGTAACATGTACTGTACATAATAGTATATGCTATACTTTTATACGACTGGCAGTGCAATAGGTTTGTTTGCAGCACCTCAAACACGTGAATAATGCATTACGTTGTGACATTAAGATGGCTACAGCGTTGCTAGGTGATAGGAATTCTTCAGCTCCTTTATAATCTTATGGGACAACTGTCATATATACATCCATCCTTGACCGAGACGCATGCATGATAGTCATTTTGTCCTAGAGGCTCAAATCTCCTGCAAGTTCTTCATGTTTTGAAGTAAATGTGCAAGTAAAAGCAAATAAAGCAATCCTGTTTTCCCCCTTTCATGCGAGGGTCACTTCATCCAGAAACCCAGAATGCCAGTATAGTTGTAAGGCAGCATAAGATCTTTTCACTCCTGTGAATGTCATACATTTGAGATTGTTTACTATTGACACTTATTTATATAAAAAAAACGTAATGATTTACATTACGGGTACCTACATAATGCATTTATAATGCATTCATGGAACATTAATGAGCAGCATGTAAGTTGACCATAACACACAATTATATCATTAAATGCAATGCTTTATAGTATAATGTTTTTAGTGTTTTAAAGCTATCATATCTTATTTGAAAGTGTTATGAATGAAAAGCTCTAATGTTCTATGAATGCATTATAAAAGCAATATGAATGAATGAATATTGCATTTATATAGCGCTTTTCAGGACCCCCAAAGTGCTTTACCGAAGCAATGGGGAGCCACTTCCACCACCACCACTGTATAGCACCCACCTGGATGATGCAACGCCACTATGTTCACCACACAGGTGCTAAGGTGGTGAAGGGGCAGGAGAGAATTCACCACTTAGTTATAGGGGATGATTACACTTAATGTAAATTGTAACCAAAAAAAAAATCCACTTCATCCATCATTTTAGTAAATACTGTAACTGCCAATTAGTGTTTCTCAGTTTTCAGTACACATGCACAGTTTGCTTATAGTGATGATGAAATGCATAGTGATGTCTGGGTTTCCTGTCATAATCTTCCTCCCTCTCTTTCTGCTGTGATCTTTCATTATCTCAGGGGTGAGAATGGTCCAGGAGGATTTGTGGTTCTCAAGTCTTGTACCAATCCCTCTGTGTGCACCTTCATTTGGGTTCTCAACACTGACCTTAAGGTAAAGATGCCTGTTATTAATATTAACAACAATAATGATTTTATATCACTGTCTTCCTGTGATACCTTTTTTTCCCGACTAAGTATGAGTACCGAAACTTGCTTTCTGGTATTCATGATACCAATTATAGCTAAGCAATATTTAAAGTGATGTCGGGATAAACTATATTATCTCAATTACCTCTCCACCCCCAAATATGATAGCACAATAGAGGTATTGTACCTGTATTCCATTACATTAAAAGAAACTTATTTTACTGTACAATGAAATATTTCAGTGCAACATCAGAAGCTGTCTTGTTTCTCAGCTCCCACTGTTTGCTACCACACGCATATTTTGTTTTTGTACTGCAATTGTGTGCCTTATTTTTTGTGAAATTTAAGTACAGTCTACTCTTCATTATAAAGTGTTCTAATTTTGTATTTGCATTATTTGCTGTAGGTTACTGTGTGTATATTACAGTACTGTACTTAATGTCTTGCCTTTCCCTATAATTATCAACGTACACCCAAATTTACTTTCGTCCGGTGGTCTTGGTCCCAAATACAGTTGATGCATACCTTCCACACTCTGGACATTTCGTCCAATTTATTTTGCTCACTAATGATCGGTGATACATCATTATGTGGTACCTCAATGTTTGTCAATGTCTGTCGTGTTTTAGTTGTGTTGTTAGAAATAAATGCATGCCTTGTACACATCTCAAGATACCATGTCATACCATATCACATAGTCACATGGATGAGTATGAGTACATGACTGACCTGATACCGATACTAGAATCTCTAGATCCCTAGTTTGTATGTCAGTGGTGTTATAATGATGTACTTTCTCCTGGGATTTTGTACATTTTTCCACTGCACCAGGTAGCGAACTTAAAACTGGTGTCCGTGCCAAATGTCATCATCACAGCACAAGGTGGGGTGTTTTATACTGAATTCAGAAATGGCAGTAATATATTACAGGGCTTGGTGATATATTAAAAATATAATAATCTTAATATCAACATTGCACATTATGCACGTGCAATTCTCTCATCACAAGGATCACGATAGTCAGCTGGGTTGCAATCAGACTTTCATACATGATATATGGACATAACCTAAAATTTTTTTGTAACCTTGATATTGGTCAATTGCATTTACATACATGTTTGTTTACATAAGAATGAGTGCCTCCACATTTTAGCCCATTGTACTGCTTCTGCCCTCTCGTCTGGTCTCTGTCACACTGCGGGGCTCAAGGCTGGTTTCCATTACATGTGGATGCACGCATTCATACTTCTTGCACCAATGCTCCAGGCGACCGTGTCCTTTGACGTCAGACTTGGGATAGCACTGTAGAATAAAGTTGCTCTTAAAAATCACATTTATGAAGCATGTTATGGATGTTATAAGAAGAAATATGAATTTCATTACAACTAACCATGCACTGTGTACTTGCTGTATGCAAAACTAGGTTATAATCGTTGACAAAAATATTTCCATAAATTGAAACTAAATAAGATACAATATATTGGGACACCTGGCCATAAATATTTACGTATTAAAAATAAAAACTAATCACTGGCAGATTTTAGGTATGGACAAGATGAGTAGCCACCCAGGGCGGCATCTTGACTGACACGGCTCAGGGTGCCTGCACAAAAAAATTTGGAATTGTGATATTTGCCCGATGGGTTGTCTACCGCTCATTTGCACATCACGTCACTAATATGTTATTTTGTGGGTCAGCTAAACTTTTTGGAGTGGGCACTCTGATTCTAGTTTGTGAGCTAAATTGCCTACCACTCAGAAGTGTAAGATGGGGAAGGGGGTGGGGCTGGGTTGACCCCAGATCGCCCCACTGGAAGCCCAAGTTAGAGGGAGCGGGAGAATCAAATAGCACAACTCTAACTTTGTGCAGTACTAATGCAATTAGTAAAATAAGTTTTAAATTTTGTTATGTGTATTGTTCCGAATGTCTTTTTTTTGCGGGGAGGGGGAGTGAGAGATGGTCAGACAATTTTTGTTATCTGGGGGTGCGAGGGAAGTCGGGGCACTGAGGTTCACCGAGGGGCACCATACAAGCTACAACCGCCACTGAAACTGATGAAACCCACCCTAAAACTAAATTAGATTTCAAATGAATATTATAAAATGCAAAAATTAAAAAAAAAAAAAATCAAAACAATGATAACATGGGATATATGGCATTGCAGTACAAACGTATTTTAGAAATTTTGGAGTCTTTATAATCCTGAGGCAAGGAATCATGATGAATCATGAAAGAGTTTACTTTCATAATTTTGCTGTTATATTGTCATTATATCAGTGGTATAAAATGGTGTTTAAGATGATAATAATAATAATATTGTTTACCTCAATATTATCCAATAAAAGTAGTTCAATCGTGACAGGCCTAGTTCTTCTTCCCAGATTGCAATTAAAACATGTTATTTGCTTACCCAATCAGCAATGTACAAGTCCCACCCCAAAGTACCAAAGATGTACCCCAGCTGGTTTAGAACTTCGACACTGGTACTGGTACTGGACCAGAAATTAGTGGGAAAATGAGAGGTTTTTTTTTTTCCTCTTTCAGTATCATACTTTTGGTTCCTGGTGCAGTGGAAAAGCACTCTTACTTTTTTCAGGAAGAATCAAATGTGCTGTATGCAGTCACAACGTCTTGCTGCCTGGTTCTTATCGCCATCTTGTGGCAATAAAATTTTATTTTCTGTGCTTTTAAGGAGTTCACATGGAGCTGTCATTAGGGTGCCTCAGGTCAAATTGTGGGTGATAGATGTTCACTATGGGGTGGTAAGGCAGAACTTTACAGACACTGAGGTAGCTACTATATTACCTACTTTTAGAATTATGATGATTGCTTTTGCCAAGCATTAAAAACTATTGTTGTCATTTACCAATTTTCTTAAAATGTCTTTAAAGTGTCTTTTGTAGGTAATTTGCTTGCGTCCTTATCCATTACATGTGTTTTGTCCACATAGCTATTGTAAATCAGATTTCAGGTCTGTCCAATATGACGTTTGGCATTTACCTAACCAGTGATCCTGTCTTTTCTTGTCTGGCTACTCTCACCTCTGAAAATACTTAGTCAGGCTCCTCTAAAACTGGGAGAAATTAATTTTACACTGATTGAATTTAAGGAACCACCAATGGGCGGCGTGGGGATCAGTGGGCTAAGCCTCTATGCCTTTGATCAAAACATCACTAGTTTGAGCCCAGCTTCAGCAGAATAGTCACGTCTGTGGGCCCTTGAGCATGGCCCTTATCCCCCAGCTCCGTGTGCCCCTACGGGTGTCTGCCCTTCACTGACAAGCTTACTCTCATCTACATACGTATCTGTGTGTCATGAAGAGCAAGATGGGTAGGTGAAAAGAGAATTGCCCTACTGGGATCAATAGCGTATTGTTATTATTATTTGTATTGTTGTTATTATTATTATCAGGGGCGCACATAACTGGTACACAAGTACGTATTTGCTGTATAAAGCGATACACGTGGCAGTGCCTGAGACAAACATTTCAAATCTAAAATCACTTCTGTTATTCTGTTATTACCAGTTGAGTTCCTGCAGTTGTAGCCACATCAGTTTGAATGCAGCCTTTACTGTCTGCCACCAGACTGCTGACAATGCTTGAATACCAAGCTTCTTTTGGGCCCTATCATAGCAAAGTTCTGGAATTACTTACCGTACCTGTCTTGACCGGGAGTTTTTGTAGCTCCCCCCATTTTCACCCCACACAACAAGTACTGGGACCTTTATTTTTTGCTAAATAAGCAGGGGAGATGCAAAAATCTCATAGGCTGATTTCACAGAAAATTTCATACAAAACTACACTGCCACCCCAAAACAATTGAAGATGAGCAAGTCATTTTATTAGTTATTGGGGGGATTTTTCACGATCAAAACAGGACTCTTTATTAATTCATGTTTATAATTCAGATTTAATAATTATTAAATCTTGCCAGCAGATCAATCTTTGGTTTTCCACAGAATATAAAAAAAATGTAACATTATCCTGCTAAGTGCTGACAAGTTTCACTGCCAGCAACAGCGACATTAGACAATAGTGTACTGGCTATCGATCGAATTTTCCAATGTAAGAATATGAAGACACAATCAAAAAATGTATTCATATATGCATTAAATGTAATTGAGGTACAAAAATAATTCCATCTGCGTTGCTCCTTTTTCTGTCTCTCTTACCCACATTTCCATGTACCTTTGAAGTTAGTATTTCAAGTTCCATTTGCGTTCTAATTTGCGACACTGCTGATTGTAAGTGTTTATGTGATCATTAAACCAAGGGGAATGTCAGGTGGCTTTGACAGCTTTTTTTCTCAAAGGTTTTGTCCAAAACCTGACTAATCGCCATATTAAAGAGGTGAGACTGTTGACATTTGTACCAGACATGAAGTTTGCATTACTTAGTGCACTAATAAATCATAGGCATTTAAGTGTCGTGTCATAATATTCTCTGCCATAGTCAAAAAAGGATGACTAAATCATGAAGGTGATTAGAAAATGGTTAGAGAAGAACTGATACTCATGGAGTTTGTTCATCATGTGATAATCAAGTCTAATGTATGATTGTGCACATGTGTTGTTCCCCGTTACACACTGGTAGCATTCAACAGAATCCTGGTGGGACAGGAAACTTTTGGGCATCAGTTTCTATGTCCACTTGTGTATTGAAATCTCCAAGTATTATAATATTCTCTAAGTTAATGATTAAGTCAGTGAGAAGTTCCCCAAATTCAGTCAGTATATGGTCCAGTAGTCTGTATACTATAGGAATATAGATGGGTGGGTCAGACACCATTTGAAGCATTGCTTCAAATGTTGTAAAATTGTCTATAATTTTGGGTTCATTTTTTAGCAGGGAGTTAAAAATTCTGCCAGGTCACTTCCATGCCCAGAGCCACGTGGTTTCCGTACGAAACTGAACCCATCAGGTGAGACTTCAACAAGGAATAGTGTCTGTGGGCCTGAGCCAGGTCTGTACCAGCATCAAGCACCATGTCGTTGACAAGAAGTGATTAGTTTCCGAAAGAGCAAACGTTTAATGATGAGCATTTTATGGTAATTTTTCTGTGTGTCATTTAATCTTACCAGGGACTGATATTAAGTTAACTGCACAGGAGTCCCTAGTGGAACGTTTAGGTTTAAGTCTTGGTCTGATAAGTTATTTTATTCGTTATAGGCTAATTCAACTCTGCTTCTAATTGTAGTTGTTAGATTTAGGGAATTCCATGTTATGGAGCATCTGGGTCAAAGCCAGACATGAACTAAAGGTGGGAAAATTAAACAGCCTTTGATTTAAGATTGCAAGGCTGATGCCTTGATGATGCTCTCATAAGTAAGGCAGGTGAAGTATTTGCCATGTTTTGAGATGGCATAAATGATCCCCTCCAATTAGGATGGAGACCATCCCGGTTATATAAGCCAGGCCGTTCCCAAAAACGGTCCCATTTATCAATAAAGTCAATGTTTTGAGATGAATGCGGAGTTTCTAACCAGCAGTTTAGGGAAAGGTTACATCCCCTCTGTAGAGAATTGGTAAGTGACCAGAAACAATTAGATTCTAACATTTTGTTTTAGCTTTCACGCACTTGTAAATGAAGTTCCTATTTAATACCTCGGTCTGTTGGAACTTCATATCATTAGTTTCAGCATGAATAACCAAGGTGGAGACTTCATTGCCAGAGAGAGAGTCCAATTTTGTCGGAAACACGGGCATTTTACAGAAACTCGAACATTTCTAACTAGTGAGTCTCTAATTACAAGCACTGTGGCTGTATTATTGTTGAGGTTGCCATATAGTAAATATCTAAGCCTGTTGAGGAAAACATGCGGTGATAAGCTTCACTCAGGCCCTACCTTTAAGGCAATTTCTATATCTGCCACTGCGCACTCCCATTAACTTCTCCATGGACTAGACTATTGGTGTCTGGCATAGTGTGAGCCCAGTAGCTGTATGAAACCATGAGATGCAAAACGTAGGCTAATTGAATGGTAAACAGGCAGTTAATGAACCAAAAGCAAATATAGGCATGTAGCCTATACTCTTTTTATGTTGACAGGAAAAAATGGCAAAAATTAAGAAATTATTAAATCCTAAATTCATTTTAAAAATGATGAACTTTTGAGGACAAAACCCAAAACCAGCTTCTTAGAAGGTAATCCATTTTGGTTGCTCATTTTTTATAAAAAGCAATTGGCGCAAAGCTGGCTTTTCAGATGTCGCATTCAGATGGTATGATCCGAATTTGGCATGAATAACATGAAAGCATGGATCCACCCTGCCTTGTATCAATAATTCAGGCTGGTGATGGTGTAACGGGGCAGGATATTATCTTTGCACACCTTTGGCCCCTTAGTACCAATTGACTATCGTTTAAATGCCACAGTCTACATGAGTATTGTTGTTGACCATGTTCATCCCTTTACGACCAGAGTGTTCCCAGCATCCAATGACTACTCCCAGCAGGATAATGCACCATGTCGCAAAGCTAATATCATCTCAGACTGAACATGAACTGTACTCAAATGGCCTCCACAATCACCAGATCTCAATCCAATAGAACCCCTGTGGGATGTGGTGGAACCAGAGATTCGCATAATGAAGGTGCAGCTGACAAATCTGCAGCAGTTGTGTGATGCTATTATGTCAGCATGGACCAAAGTTTCAAGCATGTTGTTGAATCTATGCCGCGAAGAATTAAGGCAGTTCTGAAGGCAAGAGGGGATCAAACCCAGTACTAGCAAGGCGTTACCTAATAAGGTGGCCAGTATGAAGGCTTAGCCATTATCAAGTCCCACATGAAGGCAATGGGAAAAATTACCTCCAAGATGGAAATGAGCCCTGCATTGAGTAGAAAAGCTGTGAAGGTACTCTCAGCAGTTAGGGTAAGAAAAGTAAAGAAAGGTCCCACCTGTTTTGCTGATACTACAGCCTCCTCCCCCTCCTCCACTCCTTGGGCTCACTTTTAACAATCTAATACAAAATGTAAAGCGCAAAGTGCAACCAACATTTAAAGGTTTTTTTTGTTTTTTGACGGCAATAAAACCAGACTTTGCACAAAAAGGTTGTCTCTTAATTATTCAGAGGTGGGTCTTGGGGCATAACATGCAATGAACCTATCGGAATGGCACGTCACCCTATCTTTAACAGGCAGCAGCACATGAGTTATGACAGATTGCTATTTTAACAGTGTGTTTACCTGGCAAACCAGATAAGTTCTTGGCTGAGGAAACAGACATGCTCCTGTGTGAGGTGAAAATGTGTGATCACATCATCTATGGGTGCAGCACTGTTCAACCTAAGCTTTTCGAGGTGAAACCGGTAGGTGTGGGATGAGGAAGCAGCAAGTGCGTCCTCATTTTCTGGCATCACCAAATCATTCGCTCAGTGCTGAAAGTGGTATAATGATGTCACAAGACATGGAAAACAGAAGCTGCTAAATGAGCACAGCGGCTGAGAACGGGGACTTTATTATGCTTGTGTGTGTTTTTTTTTATTTTAATTTTGGGTCAGCAGTTCACAAAATATAAATAAAAGTGCAATCATTGTTACAACAAAATGTACAGTTTTTAAGATGTTTCAAGATGTTCAAATAAAAAGCAGTCGGGCTGTTAATTTTCTACATCTTGCAATTTAGATTCCTATCTAGATAGGTGTTTCATTGAACAGAATGATTATGTGAAAGAACCAGTCGTACTCTATAATAAAATGTATGTAAATAAAAAAAACAGTAGTGTACTTTGAGCGCCGCTTAACTTTTAATGCACCACTGTCTTTAGATGTGGTTTTTGTTGGTCAAGAGGGCAATGTTATTTCCCTGTATTAAAATAGCAACGTGCTGGCAATGCGCCCTGCCACGCCTTTGACAATGGCATGAAAATAAGGAATGCGCTGGTATGAAACTAGCAAAACCACTTTGCATTGCGCTTTCTGCTGGTGCAAAATGGGGCCCCTTGAGTCAGAGCCACTTCACCTCTGGCTAGTTCAACAGAAAAAGCCCTGAAATGGGTATCAGGTGTAGCCAAGCTTCAATGTGTGGTTCCACTGCCAAGAAGCAGAAAAAGTGAAAAGCACTCTAAAACTTTTGCACTTATTGTTCTTTAATATTGCTACTGTTCTTTTGTTGTTTTTTTGTCTTTTTCTTACATAAGAGGCTCACTTAATGTTCTGCTTGGTGTTAGGTTTTATTTTGTTTGATATTGAGCTAAATAAAAATATTCACTGAAAAGTCATGCAGATGGTTAATTTTTTATGATTAAAAACTAATTTTTTTTAGCTGGCAACTGACAAGCTGCTCAAAAGCATCCCCTAAAAGGCTGTTAGTCCCAGGTATTTAAATAAGTGTAGGTCAAAGCCCTTTTTACAGCTTGATGACTGCATTAGAGAACTGCAACAATGGTTATGCATTGGGTGGTGCAGAAATTATTCAGGAGACATATACACATGGTTTTGTGACTGGTTTGCTACTACTGCAGACAATTTCTCATTAGTGCAATAACTGAAAAGGTATTTGATCTTTTTTAGTCTTCACAGATGTCACAATTTTACTTTTTTAGCAGACCTTGAGTGCTAATGGTGTATACACACTTTTTCTTAATTGCCTCCACCTTGAAATCCTATGGAAAAGGACTGCATAGCTGCTTTTCTAAAGGGGTGGCAACAGTGGCCAGACATTGTGTACACACCCTAATGTGGCCTGAAAAAAAATTGTCAGTACATATATATATTATAATTTTATTTTATTTTGCTTTAATCCCTGTGTTACTGTATGTAGGCACTCTGAAATGTGTCTTTGTCCCTTTAGGGTCGACTTCCTCGCTACCTCATCCACCAGAGCCTGGCAGCAACCATGTTTGAGTTCCTGACCCACCTACGGCAGCGAATCAGTGACTTAAGCGCTTCTCTCCGGTAGAATGCCCCTTGTATGATGCAGTTATCCCCAGCCTCCAGTGCCCTCCTTTGTCCGGGGTGTGACTAGTGGCCAAATGAACTTCTGCTGAACCCCACCTTGGCAAACAGGCATTCAGCTGACTGACTGCAAATTTGTCGCTGAAATTGGTTTACCTGGACGATGAGCCTTGGATGGAATGCTACTTCAGACTCAGGTAATCAACATGACTGCCCATGAGTGGGAATGACATAAGCTGGGACAGATGTGTCTGAGCCTAAACAGCTCCATCCGAAATATAACATGCTGATGTTTAGCCTTGGACTTTTTCGTGTGACATCTGCTTTAGCATGGGATGTTGCTTGATGACCATCCAGTCTTGATGTGGATTGTTTGTACCCTCTACCACTAATACTCATGAGTTTAGTTGAAGTATTTCACTGTCCTTTTCTTGCTCACAAGTCCCCCAGAACTGATTTTATGTACATAGAATTTCATCTTCAGCTACTGGAGGCGTCTGAGAAATTGCACATAGTTGGATGCATTAACTATGAAAAATTATCCGGAAAACATTTGAACCCCCCAACCTCTCAAAAATGAAAATTTGTACTTTGGTTTCGCCAAATATATTCAGTGCTGTCATGGTATCATTGCACTTAATTTGAGGGTTTGGAGAGGGTATTGCTTAACTTTGAAATATTTTCTTTTTGTATCAATCACTTTTTATGTGTATTTATAACTGAATAATAAAATTAATTAAATACAAGCATCAGAGTATTATTTTTCCGAATAATGATAAATAATAAAACCATGGTACTTCTTTATTTTAAACCAAAATCTCATACCGTACTTTGCAAATTAAGTACTGTATGATACAAAACCTTGGAAGAAATGTATTGTTTTATGGCATCTATTACGTGCTATTTTGTTTTTAATGCAAATTGATCCTCTAGAGTCCTGCCTGTAGGATGAAACGGAAATCTCAGCAAATCGTCTAAAAAAACTACACAAGTTTTAGTCTTAGATGCATTAAAAAAAACACCCCCCAGAAACCTTGAATGGTCTAATTTTCAAATATATGTAAGTAGAAACTATATTTGTAGAGCTTTCTGAGGAGAATAAAAAAAAATCAAGAGTCACTTACTCGAGTGTCTGAGTCACGAAGCAGCGCTGATCACCCACCCATTTACAAATGGCACTATTCATATGAAAACAAAATAATCCGACAGTCTTTATTAGGTCAAAAAACATGTGAAACACTCCCATAAACAACAGCACTTGTCTAGGTTCTGTTTACACTGACTGAGGCGCTTCAACCTTATATTTTGTGATGTGAGAGAGTTTTCACTGAGGAAATAAAAAATCCATATTTTCAATTCATGGATAACTACGAATTTCAATAAGGAACAACTTTGTAAATTACAAAATGCACGTGGTTTGGATGCGGACTGATGTCCACCAGTCCAGTAGCCCTGTCCTAGACTGTCAACTATATAATCCATTCTGGTAGTGGGTATTTATTGTTTTTCAAAGCTTTCATGTACATAACTTTCTTAATTCAGTTAATGATTCTTATGAACATATTTATATTAACTTGAAGGAGGATATGCAGATGGTTTTGGGACTGGTTTGCTACTACCGCAGACAATTTCTCATTAGTGCAATAACTGAAAAGGTATTTGATGATCTTTTTTAGTCTTCACAGATGTATTTATTGTAACTAATCAAATTTTGACGCATATTGCCCCAAAATTGACATAATGTCACTTAGTGGCAGCAAAGGGAACTGTGACTGCAGGCAACATTTGCCCTTGTAATAAATCAAAAAGTATTTGGTGGTCTTGGATCTGATCTTATTACCACACAGCACTAGGTGGCAGCAAGTAACAGACAGAGTGGCTGCAAAAGACTAGTGTCCAGTGTATTTCATGGATCTTTTTCAAATCAAGTAACGTTGTCTCAAATTGTGGGGTGGCAAATAATTATGAGGGGCCTCAATATCATTTTCTGAATATGTTAAAAGAAAGTTTATAATTTTTCTTCATTGCAGTCCGGTAAAATTTATTGGTAGTAGTCCGTTATCCCTTGGCAAAATTTATCATGCCTCCTCGATTAACTGTCCCAGAGGCAAAATTGACCATTCAGACAATTAATTTGTATAATTTGAGTGTCTCCAAACTAATTTTAAAAGTTACAAATTCATTCATTTTAAGTTTAAGTTTAAGTTTGTGACAATGACCCATACACTCCCCTTTATGTTAATTCAGTACTCTGAGGATTTAGTGGATAAATATGTATGATATTAAGTTTTAATATTAGGTATGATTAATCACAGAAATAATTACTTAATGCGTATAATTACTTAATTTTGGTTTTTTATCGATTCATAGCCCTAATATATATACACTGATCAGCCATATCATTAAAAACACCTGCTTAATATTGAATATAGGCACCCCTTGTATCGCCAAAACAGCTGTAACTCATTGAGACATCGACTCCACAAACCTTTGAAGGTGTCCTATGGTACCTGGCACCAAAACATTAACAGCAGATCCTTTAAGTCCTGTTACAAGGTGGGGCCTCCATGGATTGAGACTTGTTTGTCCAGCACAAATGCTTGATTAGATTGAGATCTGGGGAATTTGGAGGCCAAGTCAACACCTTGAACATATTCACAGAGGTGGGTAGTAACGCAGTACACTCAGTCATCTAGCCATCACAGTTTGGCCCTTGTCAAAGCTGCTCAGATCCTTATGCTTGCCAATTTTTAATGCTTCCAGTGCACCAACTTCAAGAATTGACTGTTCACTTGCCTAATATATAACGGCATCCTTGACAGGTGCCACTGTTACAAGATAATCAACGTTATTCAAATCACGTCAGTGGTTTTAATGTTACGGTTGTTCGGTGTATACATACACTGCATTGCCAGACACCTGCCTTTACACACAACTTTAATGACATCCAATTCTTAATACATAGGCTTTACAGTGATCCCTAGTTATATCACGCTTTGACATTTGCGGTTTTACTGTATCGCGAAATTTATATGCAAGCATATCTAAATATATATCGCGGATTTTTCGCTGGCTCACGGATTTCTGCGGATGATGGGTCTGTTTATTTCTGGTACATGCTGCCTCAGTTGGTTTGCCCTGTTGATTTCACCGACCGAAAACGGCTGAGAATGTAAACATTACCAGAATGCAAATGGCACATGACTGCAGTGTTCGTATTTTAGAAATATGATACTAATA
>JAAGVU020000092.1:32450724-32479346 GCA_011763525.2 Mormyrus iriodes | reverse complement strand
GAAAAAGGAAAGACAAATTGACAAAAGAAAGAAGGAAGGCCAGATAACAACGGAGGAGAGGAACCAAAAACTCCCAACTAAGGAGAACCTCTGGGGATCCAAGGTCAACTAGCCGCCAGCCCCCCTAGGCATGGGTAATAGACAAAAGCTTATTGGTTAATATGTTTTGACGACATGCTAGCCCTGACACCATGCTTCGGGAGTCTATGACAGCTACTTTCATAGTTTTTGTTTAGACAACATTTATTGGACAGATAGACTTGCAGTCAAATATTTCAGACCCACCTGGTAGCCGGGCTTCTTTGAACAGTGATTGGGAGACACCTTGACAAGACAGGATAAACTACCAATAACATTAATGCTCACGTTTCATATGCAGGTGGAGGCATTGGCTCATAGTGTTCATTCATTCTGTCGCATGCAGGGGCACCAAAGTGTTTTGTTGCATCCCCGAGTGACAGTTTATCGTTTCATATGTCATCTTTCACCACTGGCATTTATAAATATTGTAAATAAAGTTGTTATCATTGAGTTTTCAAGTTTGATCGTTTGATCGATCATTTTCAGTGAAAGTTCAGTGACTTTTACTAAGCTAGTGTGGTAGTTAGCTCGCTAACTAAGCTGTCTGTAGACTCAAAATGGTCAAATAGTTTGAGAAGGAGGCATGATGGAATAACAGGATAATAATCATTTCTTACAAAAAGAAACATGAGCAGAATTTACATATAAGTACCTGACTGGCTAAAATTAGGAAAAAAAAAACATTTTTGTTATACTGCCAGTTGTTGACACTGCTTCCTCCATTGTAAAAATCCCCATCCATCACTGTCCTAGACCAATTGGGGATTAAAGGGCTGGGTTTGGGTCTAAGGGATAAATCACTCTGTCAATCCTGGGATTTGATCAAGCAACCTTCCCATCACAGACAGTGGCCTAACCCACTGAGCCACACACAGACACTCGCATAAGGCTATAGCAATTATTCTTACTAGGAATGTCTTCTGAGTGTTACAAGTAAGGTATGGAAACGTTCAAAGTGTGCAGTTTTCCTGATGCTCTCAGAATGTTTCCCACTACTACAATTACTGTCACAATTAAGACTAATAAAAATAGAAACGGTCACTTTACTCATTAAAGATCATGGGTTCAAGGCTGGGTCGTGCATTCATAGTAGGTATACATTTATAGGTTAGGTCAGGTCAGGTTGGGGAGCATGCATTGGTAGAGCACATTAACATATCCACCACACAACTAAACATCTCAGGATCCCGGTTGGAGCCCTCCCAGGCCAGCAAACAGTCCAGTCCTACCCTCCGGAAATGGCCATCTATCTGCCACGGCCAGGTGTTACCTGGACGTCCCCTTGGCCTGGTCCAGCTGCTCGGGTCCTCAGCAATGAGGATCTTGCAAGCTGGATCACCCTCAGGGAATCACGCCACATGAACATACTGCTGTAATTGGTGCTCTCTCAGAATGCAGATAATGTGCCACATTTGGGACTCCCTGAGCAACTGCTCGCTCGACACAAGGTCAAACCATAAGTACGCAAGGATTCTCCGAAAAGACATTTATAGCACTTTTATAAAATAATATTTTATTCTAAAACATTTTTCAGCATTAAATGCTTTAAAAAGATGTTCAGGTAATGATTTTATCATGCTGACATTGACAGAACCTTTAACATTACAGAAAGAACGTTCTCTGCCAACTTTGAGAAGACCTTCACATAACGTTGGCTAAAAGTTCTGGGAACATTTCCTGTTAGCTGGCATTGTACTTATTTCCAGCTAATTTCATCATTAAGCCATGGTTTTCAATGTGTTCACTTGATTAAGGACTGGATAACATGAATTAGTTAGTTCTGAGCCCCAATTTATGTGTGTAGTATATCACAGATTGCCTGAATATTGTGCTACACTTCTACCTATCATGCATCTATTTCCAGGTTACATCCCATTAACAAATATTTTGAAAATAATTTATAATGATATAACAATAGGAAACATGAACTGCAACACCTTTAAAGCATGCCACAGATGGCATTGTTTAACTGTTCTGATTTATTTGACTATTGTTATCTTATCTGTTCCTGCTATATGGCTTTTCTCTTGTCCCCCACCCATGACACATCATTAGTTAATTAGCATGAGCGCTGGGTTTCCCGTGACCCCATCCCATTGTCGTACGCTTGGCGCCGCTTCCCTCTTCTTGCCTTATCTGCTGCTTTCATCTCCCATTTTTCTCTCTCTGGCTCTTGACCACTCTTTCATTCTGTTTATTTGCTTGTCAGATTGAGATTTTCAACGGCAGCGGCGCAGACATAAAGCAGGCTTGGCAGCTGGCACTGAAATGCATTTTGTGGAGAACCTCTTGCCAGGTTTCAGCACTAGTCCCCTCTGCAGCTTCAGCCGTGCATCTCTGAAACTGGGAGAAAATTCTGCATTTTTCTGCTATATCTTAACTCATAACACACTTTGGTTATAATAACTTTATATTACATGCAGTGAAATAGCCATTAATGTAACAATTTAAATGTAACATTTAAATATCATCATAACAAAAATATTACCGTACTATATATCTACCCTAAAAAAGATAATTGACATATAATTAGTGTAAGTATAGTATATAAGATTAAAAATAATCAGGGGTGTTGGAAGGGCATGGATACCCTGGCAGATTGAGGGGGTCCAGCACTCTTATAGGGGACCCAAAAATCTAACAGGGTGGGCCAGGGTAAAAATCTACCGGGGCCCAAGGTGATATTTCACCAAGGGGGCCCGAATTTCTAGCTATGCTTCTGGAAATAATGAAATGTATAAACTAATATGTCATATTATTGCAACTATTAATATATTGTAACAACTGTAAAACAACAATATTATATTCACTATTTTATGGCTGAAACTCAGTCTGAAGTTTCCAAATTACATGATTACATTATTTATAGCTATAAATTATAGTTTTATTATAGTTTATTGTTTTTTAAATCTAGTTATAGTTTTAAATTGAGTGTGAATGTGTGAGCCGGGTTTAATAAGTGTGACTGCCAGCAATGCCTTTTCTCCAGTGCCTCCTCAGTTTGTTTGAACAGTACATATGTGCATCAGTTCAGGCATTTCTATGTCAATTACTTTCAGATGTGTTCAGTTTGTTACTTGCCAACTGAACAAATCACGTTACATGTAGTATTTGTGTCTGTGTATAATGGAGTGCCTGACAACAATATTAAATTAAATACATGGAAAAACAATTCAGTAATTAATTGAATAGTTGTTACTGTATCTGCTTCTACATAAAAGAAATGCAATGGTGGCTATGTGGGCAACACTATAGGACGCCTCCAGGGTTGTGGGGTCGCTTGTTTGTAAAATTTGCATGTTTTCTCTGTGTTATGTAGGTTTCCTCCAGTTTCTCTGGTTTCTTCTGCAGTCCACAAATATGCGGTTGGATGAATTAGTGTTGCTAAATTGTCCGTAGCGCCTGTCCCCTGCTTCATGCTCTCTTCTTCCTGGGATAGCTTCCAGGCCACTTATGGAAAATGGATGGATAGATATACATTATGTTTGGGGCCGTGGAAGATGGCTGTGTTGTGCTTCAGTTGGGCTCAGGTTTATGTCTTCAAGGAAGACGGTCAACTTCCAGCATTTGACTGCACTTTAACAACAGAGTCGGCAGTGCTTGTTAAATTGCCCGGGCTGAGTGTTGGCATGTCAGGCACTTGATAGCTATGGTACTACAAGCTTCACAGTATGTTCAAACTGGCACCCGATCTGCAACCAAAAGAGAGGAGGAGTGAGCCCCAGCCGAGGGTCTGCAGAACTGCCCAGACGGCATGGAGGCCACACGCGCTCTTGGATCATGCCAGGTAACTGCGCTTTGTCTAGGGCAGTGTTTTGCAACTGGTGAATATCATCAGCATCTCCCCCCACAAATCAATAACTGGACAGCCCCCCCCCCTCACTTTTAATGGCCAAGGACAGCCCCTTTTTCTGCTTTACTGGGCAAGGAATGTTGTAGGTCCTGAGCCTGCACCAGTTAAGAAACACTGGTCTAGAGCCCTCAGATGGCCTTCCCATACACACATGGAGTCCAGGGGGCTCTCTATCTCCCTACACACCCTACACACACTTCCACACAGCTTTTTAGACCATCTGGTCTGTCTGTTTAGTAGATCAGGGCCTCCAAAGACCTTTGTGTTCGTTTTCACTACAGGTGAACTGTGATTTTCATCTCAGTGCTTCTAAGAACTATTACTGCGATAGCAGGTCATGTATTTTAGGGATTGCCTGGAGATCAGTGAGTGCAGTCAGTTGCTGTTTTTCCAGCTAATGGTTTATGATTGCTTAACTGGCTCTGTTACACAAATCAGCTTACATAGTTTGTAATTTTACTACTTTGTCCATTTATACAGCTAGGACAATTCATGCTAAGCCCTCTGCTCCCTCTCTAGGATTAGACGCTGTCGGATTTTGATGTCAAATTCCCTCACCACTAAAAACTGAGGAGACTATGTTAGACCTCACAAAAAGGTGTCACACTGAGGACTAACAGAAGATGTTTCAAATGTTGATGTGGATGCAGCTAGACATTTGACCAAATTTCAGCCACACAGTCAATAATTTAAGCCACAGTCAGTGAAGGTTTTCCTCTTCACATTACATTTACAGTAAAATACATTTTAACTTTCTTATGTTTAAGCACACCTACTGTGCCTCATATAAAAGTTGCTGAAATGTAAGGAAAAAATGTTGTACAAATGACAAATCACCCATTTAAGAAAATCATGCTAAACCATAAATGCATCAAAATAGCTACCTTTTACAGTAATTGCAGTTGAATTAATCAAAGACTATTAAAGGTATTTTTCTGAAAGTTCACTCTAGTTTTGCTAGCAAAGTGCCCACAAATGATGTGTGCTAGCTGCCTAGGGTAGCCTTGACATTGCCATCCATTTTATTCCACAACAACCTTATGGGGTCAAGGTCAGGTGACTGTGCAGGCCATGTCATCACCCTGAACTTTCCATCAGTTTCCTTCTGCTTCAAATGGTTCTGATGGGGCATTGGCAATGACTGCAGTGCTTGGAGTTTAACCAAAAACTTGAAAACATAGTGTTTAAAAACCTTTGCCTGGTAGTGTACATAGTTTCCAAAGGCCTAAATTAATGCAGTTTATGAAATTTGGCAAGGAAGCAATTTGGGATCCCTTTGCAATGAAAATACACGCATGAACATGTGAAAACATGCAAAACTCCCCATCAGCCTCTGCCCCTGAAGGGGGACAAAGGCTCCTTTACCTCTTTCAATGTACACAGTCACTCACCCCATTAAGGTCATTCTCACAGCTGCATGGATGAATGGATGAATTTTCCTAGGACTTATCATAAGCATCTTGTTTAATTCAGGTGCTTCTAGACAGTAGTGTTTCTGAAAGGACGTTAATTGAACCCTGCTTGTGTCAGGCCCCAGCAACACGACAGTGTCAACCTTTGCATGCAAGTGGCAATTTTTTTATAATTATCAAGTAATAATTGTAATTTTATCATTTTAATTAATCAAGCATGTTTTCATTTAATAATTTTACTCAGATGTTCATGTTTTTTTATTTATTAGTTATACAAAATACATATTGCAGCATTTATTAAAGGAATTTCTTGCAGGTCTTACACAGTCCTGTTCAGGAGTCCCCCTACATTGTCTGTAAAAAAAAACAAAAAAAAATTAAAAATGAAAAGATAATCTTAGTGCATCACCCTTCTATCAACAATAAATTTGCACCCTTTCATTATAAGCAGAGCAACATGAATGGGTGCGTTTCTCTGACTGGCAGGAGAGCTCTGCCGGCGCATCGCACTGGCGACCAGGAGACGCCCGGCCTTCGCTCACCTCTCCTCCAGTTCCCACGAGACACCGGCAAATTGAGGAGCCAGCAAGTGAATGGCAGAGCCACATTAATCTCAGCCAGCAAGATCCTGGGTCTGGTAGGAGAGAAGGCTGGAGCTGGCATCACCATTGCCCCCATCCTGTGAATCTGTGCGTGGCTGATAAGGCAGCAAGACGCGCGTGGTGGGACACATGTGGCACGGCCAGGCGGGGTTTTCTGTGGGCCCATTTCGAAGGCGTCGCTACGGGAGTAACAGCCAGACACCAGCTGGATCGCCAGGTCCCCACACTCAAAATGGGGGGCTGAATCCCTGTATGCTGGAGCATGAACTCTTTGCTCATGTAAGTTTGAAATGAACAAAGAGATAATTTTGTAAATATCTAAACATAATGCTGTGAGCTTTTGCTGTCTTGCCTTGTAGCATCAGTTAAGCAAAGACCTCGGGTTCGGCAGGAATTTTTACTCGAAGCCCCAAATTTGATGTGGCCGAATTTTTATGAGAATAAACATTTATATAAACAGATCTTCCATACCTGTTTGTCCAGTGCAGGGTAATGGAGGTCTGGAGCCTGTCCCAGAAGGTACAGGCACAAGGCAGGGGACACCCCACCTTCACGTACTTTTGGATCGTGGTGGGGGGGGGGGGCAGGTCGGAGGAAACTCTACAACAACAACACACAAACTCCACATATGCAGAGCCGAGGGCAGAGACTCAAACCAAGTTCATTAGAAATATAAGGCAACCATGCTAAAGTGGTACCCTGCTTATCCTGACACCAAAACACGCCACAGTTATGATATATTATTGTTTCTGGGAGGTGGTTGCATATACCTACAATTTTTATATAAAAATGATACGATCTGATGTGACCTTTGAGTTTCCTGATGGTGCAGTGATATAAAGTGGCTGGTGTCTAACTCAGTCCCTCTCTGATACTGCAGGTAAAATTCTGGGTTCAGATTTGACCTAATGCTTATCATGTTCATCATGTTATTGAGATTACTGAACCAATCCTATCCCTTATCAGCTTGCATCATGCAGCTTTTCATTAAATTTAATCAGTAATCTCATCTGATCTTTTTACCTTTTTAAACATGATCTTAATGTCTTTTGCCTTGTCTTTTTGCCTTTTTTATTTGATTTTAATATCTTTTGTTTAAATTTGTTCATTCTGTCTTTGTAAAGCACTTTGAATTGCCTTGTGCCTGAATTGTGCTATATAAATAAACTTGCCTTGCCTTGCCTTATCATTTCCACTCTCATGACAGGTATTCACCATTTTTTACACCTTACACCTATTATAAAAGAAATTTTGTTTCAGACTCATTATTGAATTTGAATTTACATGCAATGTGTATTCCTGCTCTTTTCTTTGTGTCACCACTTCCCACCACTAGATGGCAGTGGAATGTGTGCAGCTGAGCACACCTCATCTGTAGTAAATATGTAGAGAGCTGGGTCACTCCTTAGTATATCCAGTGACTGCACTGCATCAACATATTTTATTACATATAACATTTGAAAAAAAAAGTACAATAAATATTTAATTCTGTAATAAATGTGTAATAAATTGCATAATATTTCATTTATATTAAGTGCTAACTTACTAAATACAGGGAACTGGCTTACATAAGACTCTTTTTGTTCCAAGATCTGTAATTCACCCATATAAAGACATTGATTCATTCTATTTACATTAATTTATTTTTGCTCTATGGCCTGGTGGCCACAGAGCCTTTGACTTGTGCATTAGAATCCAGGTATGAATGTGAGTTCTCCATATTCTCTCTAGCTACTGGTGCCATGGTACACTTCACAATAAGCCTGGAATAACACCGTATTACCACAGACGGATATTATAGAGGGAATTAAAACACTGTGTCCGGATAGTCTGTGTGAAATTTCAGAAGACTTATTGTTCTTTAATGAACTAAACCTCAAATATTTTGTATGTTATGAGAGACATCTGCATGTTCTTCAGAGTATCAGAGGGTGGAATAAGGCCGTGGTTGTTACTGTCTCAGTAAGTCTTTATCTAGTTTCTGCCTATACACATACAGTCATCTGAAAAAGAAAGTACACCCTCTTTCAGTTCTAAGGTTTTACATATCAGCACATAAAAAATCATCTGGTCCTTAGCAGGTCTAAAATTGGGTAAATAACAACGCATAACATATTACACTGTGCCATTATTTATTTAACAAAAACAAGTCAAAATGCAGAATAAATGCATGAAAAATTAAGTACACCCTTACTGCTTCCAAAGTAATTAAGAGGATAAGTAGCAGCCAGGTGCTGCTGATAAAGTGCACTTGATTAATTTATCATTGGCATGTGCGACCACCTCTATAAAAGCAGAAGTTTTGGCAGGTTGCAGGTCTGGCGCATCATTGAGAAGCAATCATTGCTGCCCATCAAACTGGGAAGCATTATAAGGCCATTTCCAATCAATCTGAAGTCCCTCATTCTACAGTGAGAAAGATTATTCAAGAGCATTCAAAAAAGCATTCAAGAAAGTTGCCAATTATTCAGGAGTGGATGTATCAGCAAATTCACTCCGAGTTCAGACCATGTAATGCTCAGAAAAATTGCAGAAAACCCAAGAACTACATTTCAGACTCTACAGGTCTCAGTTAGCATGTTAAATATGTTAATCATGGTACAATTAGAAAAAGACTGAACAAGCATGGCTTGTTTGGAAGGGTTGGCAGGAGAAAGCCTCTTCTCTCTAAGAAGAACATGGCAGCGCCTCTTAGGTTTGCAAAGTCGGCATCTGAAGATTTCTGGAACAATGTCCTTTGGACAGATGAGACCAAAGTAGAGATGTTTGGCCATAATGCACAGCACCACATTTGGCAAAAACCAAACACAACATATCAGCACAAGCACCTCATACCAACTGTCAAGCACGGTGCTGGAGGGGTGAAGATTTGGGCTTGTTTTGCAGCCACAGGACCTGGGCACCTTACAGTCATTGAGTTGGCCATGAACAACTCCTCTGTATACCAATGTATTGTAGAGTCAAATTTGAAACCATCTGGCCGACAGCTAAAGCTTGGCCAAAACTGGGTCAGGCAACAGGACAATGATCCCAAGCACAACAGCAAATCTACAACAGAATGGCTGAAAAAAAAACTAATGTGATGTAATGGCCCAGTCAAAGTCCAAATCTCAACCCGATTGAAATGCTGTGGCAGGACCTTAAGAGAGCTGTGCATAAACGAATGCCCGCAAATCTCAATGAACGGAAGCAATGTTGTAAAGAAGAGAAGGCCAAAATTCCTGCCCAATGATGTGAGAGACTGATAAAGTCATACAGGAAATAATTACTTCAAGTTATTGCTGCTAAAGGAGGTTCTACAAGCTATTGAATCATGGGGTGTACTTAGTTTTTCACACATGGGTTCTCTATTTTGACTTGAATTTTTGTAAAATAAATAATGACAAGGTGGAATTTGTTGTGTGTTATTTTATACCTGAAGTTAGATTTAAATAATTTTAGAACCTGGTAAGGACCAGATGATTTTTTGATTATGTCCTGTTATATAAAACTATAGAACTGAAAGAGGGTGCATTTTCTTTTTCATATAACTGTATAAAGACAACTTCTCATGCATAATTAAATTCTTGGATTTCATTCATAATACTTCTTTTCATTAGCTGGATATAGCACATGGCAGTATCTAACATATATCACAAAAAAATCAATCTGGGTCTAGTAAATGTTCCATTATAAATTGTTAAAATTCCTTAATTTGTGTTTATATTTCCATATAAGGGGGCAGCACGGTGGTGCAGTGGTTAGCACTGTTGCCTCACACCTCTGGGATCAGGGTTCGCGTCTGTGCCCGGGTTCCATGTGTGTGGAGTTTGCATGTTGTCGTCGTGGGGTTTCCTCCGGGTACTCTGGTTTCCCCCCACGGTCCAAAAACATGCTGAGGTTAACTGGAGTTACTAAATTGCCCGTAGGTGTGAATGTGTGTGTGACTGGTGTTTGAGTGTGCCCAGCAATGGGTTGGCACCCCATCCTGGGTTGTTCCCTGCCTTCTGCCCACAGTCTCTGGGATAGGCTCCGGACCCCCTGTGACCCAAAATGGAATAAGCAGTTCTGGGAAATGGATGGATTTCCATATAAACCTCCCTTCTCTTATCCTTAGTCAGTTTTTACTTTTTCCAGGTTTGAAGCAGCCCTCTGCTGTCTCTCAGCCAGTTAGTCTATATCAGGATTCCCCAATTCGGGTCTTGGAGGGCCAGGTAATTGAATGGTGAGCTAAGTAAGGTGTGTCTGAGCAGGGAAGTCGGCAAACTGTGGTGCAGACTGACCCTCCAGGACCGGAATTGGGGAACCCTGGTCTAAATAAACCCTTTTCTCTTTTATCTTGGTGTTGGTTAACCGGAATAAACCTTCTCTCTCTTATGCTTAAGCAATTTGAACCTTCTGTATGGGCTAGATGGTCTATGCAAATGTAGCATGTGTCTGGAGTTAAGGATTTGAATTTCTTGGCTAACAGAGTAATGTTATCACTGTTCAGCAATACCTTGAACCCCAAAACTGCTCTAGGGGTGCTGGAGGTTGGCTGACCCTGCCCTCTGGCCCCAGGCTGTCCTCACTTGTAAGATGCTTTAGACAAAAGTAATATGAATGTGAGCCAGTTGTAAGTCTGGCTGGTCCTTAATGGCAGGATAAGCAGTGGGGCCATCGTGTACTAGGAGGGATTCTGGTTTTAGGAATATATCAAGAGACACTCAAACTCAAGACACCGACCAACATATCTTACAAGCATTTGAAGTCTCAGTGTGTTTTTGGACCTCATTTGAAATATGTTCCCTGAAAGCCTGATGCAGGAGTACCAGAACCCAGTTACAAATAAGTACTGGTACGATGAAAGAAAACATAAGTAAATACACGTACAACCAGATCATGACATTTACCTTTACCTTTAAAAGGGCATAGTAAGGTTAAGTGTGGTCAAGGTGCATTTTTGTGGGATGTTGTTTTCTGAGACTGGGAGATCCCCTGGCGGCGGAGCAAATCAAAATTAGTGCACGAAAGGCTGCATAGCTTAAATTAGCCAAGTCAATTTTGCTAATTTAAGCTAGCTGGTATATAAAGTGACTCGGTTGCCCTGGCAGACACCAGCAAGCAGCTGATGGCAAGACTGGTCTATAAACCGCTAAACAGAGCAACGCGAAAGGTCACAAGCAGCACGAAAAGAGCAAGGAAGAGCATAGATATAAGTGAGAGCAAAATGCATCGTCATCTGCAATTGCGCACAAGTACAGCTATTCCACGGAAGCAAGTTTGTCACAGAACTGGAGAAATGCAGAATAACCCAATGGAAAATTAGGGAAAACTGGATAGCTGTGAAAAGCATAGTATGTTTGCGAAAGCAAATTGAGATTCATGATGTGTCTTTGAGAGGCTAGTGGATTTTGTGCAGCAGTCTTAAGCCTTTAGTGATAACACTTTACAGGGCACAAATAATATAGTATTATACTATTACTTTTGTATTAAGTAACCACATACTAAGTCTTACTTACATACTGATCTCATGATAATTCATCGTTAATGAATTTTTAATGTATGTTTTATCTCAAGCAGTTACTATATTTGTTACTGTATCTGTTAATTCTGTAATCCTTAGTGAACTATTGAAGGAACTACTGAGGAACTACTGAAGGAAAAAGCAATGAATAGCACAAGTTAGATACTGATCTCATATTTGTTCATCATTAATGAACAATGATGCATCTTATCTCAAGTAGCAATTATATTTGTTCATGATTTGTTCATAATTTCTACTTCAATAGTAACTGAGTTATTACTAAGTATCTGTGCCCCGTCAAGTAAAATGTTAGTGACTCTGGGGTTTCCCTCTTCACACAAAGATTTAACAAATTAATGAGAAAAGATCTAAAGGATAACCATAAACGTGCACCATAAAAAATGTTACGTCATCAGAACCTCTCGGTACAGACAGTTTGGTTTTTGTGTTGTTATTTCACAATATGACCGCTAGAAGGCACACAGTATCACCTCACATACATCACGAAAGGGGGAGTTGAACTTGCACCACTGGGAAGAGTGACAAGTATATTATAATGCTTTAAAAAGCAGCAATACAAGTTTCATTAATAAAAAGGGCGAGAAAGGATTAACATGCCTTTTTGTTTACCAGGGATGGGGCTGTGCATGATGAAGATTGGAGAGCACTGGGAGCTCATGTCCAAACCTTTGTATATGAATGAGATCATCATACAGCCTCTTCATGCTGCCTCCTCCTTTACTTTTGGCCCCAGTAAGTGAAATTTTTATGGAAATATTCTGGCCCCTTCAATCAAAGTCTAGACTAATGGCCTTATTTGTTAACACAGCTGATTTACTGGAAAGATACTGAAACTCTCTGATGAGAAACTTTGATGACGAGCATCTGGACGAAAGGCAGAAAGACAACAGACGTTAAAAAATAAGCATAGAGGGCAAGTGCTAGGGGAAGTGTGGGAAAGAAGGCAAATTGTGAAGAACCTGCGCATAATCTGAACAACATTTTGCAGGGAAGCAGGACAGGAAAATATGTATGGTGTGACAGGCCCCGCGATAAAGCCGCTGGTGAGAGAGGGCAGAGTAGACGCTGCTAAAGAACAGTAAAATGAATATGTGTGTGAGAACCCCAGGGAAACCAAATCCTTCTAGAGAGATCAATGAGTCTCTGCAATTTAGGCCTATGAAAAGAAGCCAACAGTAGAATAAATGATTATTGCAAAAAATGTTTGTGTTTTCTTTAAAAAAATAATATCAGGTTTTAAAAATGAATCCTCATCATAATGTAAAGGCAGAGGATAACTGGGGGACCAGAGATTTTTGGAATTGCATTCCATCTACACTTTGTTTTGACTGCCTGCATGAAACAGAAAATTTGCAGTGCTCATATACAAGTCAATGCTGTAGTTACTGTCCCCAAGACACTGACCTAGTGTCAACTAGGGTCAACTGTGGGAAGATCATCAATCAAAGGCAACCTGTAGGCCATGCTGAAGGAGCTGGACCTGTTCATGGTGACTCTCATTCTTTATTATCCACAGGGGGTTCATTTTACCCATCATTTTTTCTGGAGTCACTATGAAGAGCCCCATTTATTATGGTATAGCCCAGACCTGCATCATAGTTCTGGGACCTGCTAGCAGGTAATGCTCTTTCTTTTTCTGATGCTATTAATTTTGACTGCATAATCATTGTGAGCAAGACTTTAAAGAGGAACCCGATTCCAAGTGATTCAATTAAATCATATTGTCTTTCAAAGTTCTCAGGGGGAAATCTGTCAGCAAAGTAAAAGATAGTGGTGTTTTCACTCAGTGGTTGGAACTGGAGTCTCCCACATCAAGGCCTGTGCCTTAAATCTCTCCTTTGACTTTGTGTGTAGAGTTTGGATGTTCTCCCGAGGTTCAAGTGGGTGCCTATACATTACATTTTATACAGTTCAAGTGAGGCAAATAGCACATTGAGGCACCCCAGTTCTTTGTCACAGTCCCAAGACATGACTTATAAGTAAGTTGGATTCTGTTTTTCCCATAGTATCTGAATGTGTGTTCTGCCATAAATGGACATCTCATCCAGGATGTGCTCCAACTCCAGGTGCACCTCTGCTCTGTACTAGTTAAGCTGTTATGGAAAATGGATGGATAGCTCTTGATATCTTTCATTTGTATCTAAAATATATTTTCATAATATACACTACTTTATTTGAATCAACAGAAATCTTAAAATCTTTTAAAATCTTCTAAAAGTGATGCTGCCAGCAACATTGTCCTGCCCTGCAGAGAAGCTGAACATTAACAAGATGTGTCTATTTGTGCCACCATATACATGGATGGAATGGTCCCTTGACACCCTATAGTCACCCTTGGCCCAAGTTTTCTGCTCTGATATTCACTACATAACGTTATAGAAAAAGCATCTGCAAATAAATACATCATCTTAATCCTTTTTCCACATAATGACGAGTAAATAGAATGGCTACTTCAGCTGATTGTTTCATTTTAATTTTTACACGTAGAAGTGCCTAAATTACGGAAATATTTTTCTTTAGATGCCCCAGTACTCGCTCGTTCAAATTGTTTTGTCTTTTACTGGTTGATGACATGACTGGGGTCATGAATGTTGCAGGAAAAAGATTCCATTTTGTGTGAACTACCACCAAGTCACATCACTGACCTATCAAAATAGGCATTCAGATGGCCTTACTATGTTCAGAAACATATCATCCAACTCTTGTTACCAAGTACAGGTTTGCAGGGGGGACACCTGTTTGCCTAAGTGCATGATTTGGACTGCAAGAGAAATTGCTAGGAGTACCCAGAATCATAAACCAAAACAACAACAAACACACACACACACACACACACACACACATTAGTACTCGTATCTTTGTAGGGACTCTCCATTCCTTTCTATGGGGAAAAACCCTATATTAACGCAACTATGACAACCTTAAATCCTACCCAGCCCTAACCTTAACCATAAGTAATCAAACAAAATACATTTTGGCATTTCTAGTTTTTTGATTGCAGTCACATATTTAAAAAAAAATTGAGTTTCGCCTTGAGGGGACTGAAAAAATGTACATGACCACACACAATAGGTGCGGGATTCAAACGCTGTAGCTGTGAGACAGCAGTGCTATGCACTGCCATCAAGACAGATTCTAACTGACAAATAAGAAAAGATTCTGCTGACAAAGAAACATATTTCTGCCCCTCATCCCCACTGGCTTAATTATCTCTGTTTCTGCATTGACTGAAATTCTGTGTACTGAACTGTGATGCTTTTGTAAGTTGTGAACTCCCTTTTTGATACTAGAATTCTTTTTCTAATGCAATATCACTATCATAAGTTCATGGTTATTTATTATGCAGTAGTCAGTAAAGGTAGCACACATTATGAACATTCTTTTGAGAAAGCACTTCCAGTCTAGTGGTGGACATAGTCGATGGAAATACTTGCCGACTTCTCTGGAGTGTAGTAAAAATGAAATTTTCCGTAATTATTTGTACAGTTAGCGTGATGACAGGAATAACATCTGGTGCTGGCCTTGTACAACTGTTCTTCTGGGAATATCCAGGACCTTTGTTGCAATTGTGTATACACAGTGCTCTTCTAAATTTACATAGGCTTTCTACTGTGTTTCACCATGAAAACATTTACCTGATTAATTATTTGTCAGGTTGGCACAGTACTGTGTTTACAATAGACAAACCAAACGACTTGGTTTTAGTTGCCTCAGAGACAGACAGTCATCACATTTTCTCATATCCTTCTCACTCTTTCAGTTTGATGGCACAAGTGCTTGAACTTAGATTAAAGTTTGTCACAATCATTTAATCAATTGCTGAAGAATAATCAGCTTATAAAATTAAGCTCACCCTCATTCTGTGCTCTATGTGTGCAAGCCTGTTGTTTTACAGTTGTAATCTGTAAAAAACTAATCTTTTCACATGACAGATATTGCTTATAAAGAACAATGAAAGAAGAAAACACAATGAAATTTGATGGGGTGCTGACTAATCCCAACCTCTTTTTTTCTCTTTATTTCATACAAGCATTCACCGTTCACCATTGGAAGACAGAACCTTTACAGAAAATGAATAGTCTGAATAGATATATAGAGCCAAATACACACTTCCCATCCATTCAGTACTCATTGACTCACAAAAGAAAGGTCAGTAGTAGCTGGACAACATCTTCATCTTTATTATATCATACAGTAAAATGAAAAAGTAAGTACACACAAAGTAAAAGTTGTTTTTCTTTTTTAACATATGCAGACATATCAATATTTTGATCTTCATTTAAAAAGTGTCTATAGATAAAGGTGACAGGATTGAACAAAAACATGGAAAATAAAAGAATAATTTAATAAAACAATTTATTAAAAAATAAATGGTAACACTTTACTTGAGGGGGCACAAATAATGTAGTGGTACACTCTTATTTATTATTTAACCAGCAATTAAGTGTTAGTAATGTACCAATTCCATGCACGTTCATTGCTTATCAATCATAAGAGATCATGTATTTCATGCAGTTACTATATCTGTTCGTGATTTGTACTTGAGTTGTAACTGAGTTCCTAAGTTACTTGACCTCCCTCAAGGAAATTGTTACCAAAAAATTATCAAACAGATATGCCATTTCCTTCTGTGGAAATAGTAAGACCACCTCTTGGCCCTAATAGTTGGCATTGCCCCCTTTGGCAGAAACAGCTTCAAGTAGATGTTTCTTTTAATTGTCCACCAGTCTCTGAGATTAAGTTCTCCCCACTCCTCCATGCAGAATTCTTTCTCATGGTGATGTTTGAGAGGTATCTTGTGTGCACAACGTATTTCAAATGGCCCAATGACATCTTGATGGAATTTAGATCCAGGCTTTGACTTGGCCATTTACAGAAGCCTCTGTATCTTTCTTTTCAGCCACTCCTTGGTGGATTTCCTTGAATGTTTATGGTCATTGTCATGTTGCAAGGTCTACTTTCAGTTAAGCTTAATTCTTCTGACAGATGGTCTACCATTATCTTCAAGCACCCTCTGGTACAAGCACTGAAGAGTTCATAGTGGATTATATGATGGTGAGCTGCCCAGGCCCTGATGCAGCAAAGCACCACCATGCTTTACAGTTCATATCAGGTCCTTCTACTGAAATTCTGTGTTTGGTTTTCACCGACCACGCCTTCTGGTCTTCTGTCCAAATAACTTTGCCTCATTTGCCCTGGACACATTGTCCAGAGGTTCTGGTCTTAGCGTAGCTGTTCATAGGTAAACTTTAGTGTTACCCTGATGTTCTTTATGGACAGCAGAGGTTTCCTGCTGGCACACCTCCCACTCCCAAGATCTCCTCTGTGCAGCCTCTAGGTCACCCTATGAAATTTTTGGGTTCTTAGAGATTTTTTTTCCATGGCTTACATTTTGCTCTTGGGTTGATCTTGTTGGGGTGTCCTGGCCTGGACACGTTGGCAGTTGTTTGAAATCTTCACCACTTGTAGATGATCTTCCAGACAGTGGAATGGCTAATTTCTTTTTGTCTGGAGATGTTTTTAAATCCTTTCCAAGACCCATAGGCATTGATAACTGTGTTTCTGAAGGCCTAAGGCTGCTCTTTTGATCTAGGCATGCCGATACCACACACTTCAACAACAAAGAGCAAACTAAACTATCTGAGGTTTAAAAAAGATCAGTTCCTCCAAGATCCTCTCTAATAATGTCCTAATTATTTGCACCTGATATGGTGCACCTGGGTGTAATTTTAGGTATTTTAAGTACTGATAAATGTAGGTGTGCACTTATTTTCCACATGTAAAATTTGTATTTGTGTTTAAATTACACAATGAACTACAAAATGTAAATGGTTCATGATATCTGTTATACCATCTTCAACTACCAATACTGCTCCAATGAAGATCAAATATCTGTTTGTTCACATACGTTGAAAAAGTCAAAACGTTACATGGGGTGTACTTACTTTTCACAAGACTGTATTTATATATACCTTTTACTGGTTCATTTTGTTTACTAGGTTGTGCTTGGAGTGTTGGTTACTGTTGACATTTTGCAGAGAGAAAATAAACTTTTTTTAGAGGTTATGTGTTCTGGCACTGTTGACACGCTCAGGCATAAACCAAAACAAGGAAAACCTAAAATATATAGTATAATTAGAAACCTCAATCTCAGGGAGGCTGAGCCTGTGGACTTCATTGACGTCAGCTACTTCCTGCTCTCTATATGGGCATATGAACCAAGAAAGTGATATTCCAAAGGGGAAACTATTTACGTAGCCCTCTCTACAGCCAGATAGCTTGCAGCATTATGTTTGACACAAAGCTAACCTTATGGGCTGCTCTTGTATATTACAGTTAAGTTTACTGGGGCGTTCGGTGGTTCCATTGCAGGTCTGATTCCTGCCCCCATTTCTGTGGACAGTTCATTCCTCATGTTTATTATATTAGGTTTCTTCCAGGTACTCTGGTATCTGTCTGCAGCCCAAATGCATGCACTTAGACTATATTGCCTGTAGCATGTGACTGTGGATGTGATTATGGAAATGCAGTGCAGATGCCGGATTCAAACCCTTGATTCTGGTCGGGGGAGGCAGTACAGTGAAACACTGTGCCACCATGAAACTCATAAATATATTCATGCAATAATGTTTTTGTAAACCTGAAGTTGATTGTACAATATGGACCACATACCATTTTTTAGCAATTATATCATTACAGTAGATTTTTTTAATGTATGTTGTATATGACTGTCGTGGGTATTTACCAGTATTATGATAAATGCACATGATTTGTCAAAATACTGAGATCAACTGAAGAATGAAGGTTAGGCACAGTAATACCAGTTTAGTGTTACTTTTTTTGTCCGGTGGGAAATAACCTAACAAATAGCTCTGTTACGAGAATGAATTGCTGAATACTTCAGTGACGATTTACATGACAAAAGCAGCTTGGATTTAATTGGACCATCTGCTGTTCTGAACAAATACCAGAAGTGATCCTGTTGTGTAATAAAGTTTTCATAGGGTGCTATGTGCACATTTATATAAACAAATCACTTGCCGCTGCTTGCTCTTGTTTTGTTTTTGCAATGAGTATAGAAACCCTGTCATCAACGCCCCCCTCCAAGAATGACGACCTCATCATTGTGCTGCTGTGCTCTATTTCTGCAAGTCATTGGTGGGAATTCCATGGGGCATAATCCAGCTTATCACTTTGCACTGCTCACTGCAAAGAAAAGGACTTTGATCATTATAAAAGCATAAAACATGACAAAATAATAAAATCATATATTCATATATAATCAATAAAAGTCAGTGCTCTATGCGTGTTAGAGCAGCTATGATTTATTGCACTATCAACGGGAGTGTTGGAGGGGCATGAACACCCTGGCAAATTCAGGAGGCTCAGCACTTAGGGGCCCTGAATCCATAAAATGCCCCTCTCCCCTATTCAGCAAATTCTACCCTGGGGGATCCGTGTCTCTTCAGACTGCAAGTGGCAAAACTAAACAGGGGGTCCAAGGTGACTTAGAATCTCTAGCCACATCCCTGCTTATCGTACTATATATGACCTGAGTCATGTTTGGATTAACATCAAGTGCAAATATTCTCCATATTCTCCCAAATTCTTCTCCAGCAGCATTAAACAGAGATGTAGGACCAAAACGGCTTCATAAACGGACATAATGGCAGCTAAGGTTAGGCAGAATTAAAAGCAAAAGAAAATAAAGTTACATTATAACTGCAGCACGTAGTGGAATAGTTGGATTTTGCTCTGGCCATCTCTCCTTGTGAGATGGCCAGCAGATCAGCGCTAGCAGCCATGTGATGGGGGACGAGACTCCAGCCACACAACACAGCAGATGGTTACCCCAGTTTCCAAAGCATCAATGCATGGAGGAGAGGGATGAAGCTGAATCAATACTGATACTGAGAGCAATGAACATATATGGATATGGCAGCATAATCAGCAGCAAAAACTATTATTTAAAATAAGTTGAAAACCAAGGCTGAAAGTTAGCTTTAGAAAATACACATGAAGGCTTCACCACAAACAATTCTGTTATTTATGGTAGGAAAGAGCAACACGTGTCCACGGCAGTTGGAGTTTCTGTAGACAGCATGGTGAAAAATTTGGTGTAAATTTGTACTTGGCTTTTCGACCAAGTGCGCTATAGTAATCACACCACACAACGGAAGCCTAGGGTTTTTATTTAGAGGAACAGTGTGATCGTGGGTGGTTATGACAAAGGTGAAGGAGGACGATGGACCGACTAGTGAACTCTGTGCTAGATTGCTCTGAGAAGCTTTGTTGGTTTTATAATTTAATGTGCCATTATTTCATTACACCATGTGCATCATAAAAGACAGTGTGTTTCTCTCTCTCAGTAACAGGATATGTACCTCTATTAATGTGGTACGAGACTCCTTTGATGCTGGGATTGTGGACTTCCAATTCCAAGCAGAATTAGCTCAGATTGATGGCCATTTCCCAGTTCCTGAAGTTGACCTGCAAATAACCCCTGTTAAACCAGGTCGACCCTCTCAAACCCACCCAGGCTCCCAACCCGGGCACATTGTCCTGCCAAGATGCAACAATTGGGTGAGTGTGCAAGCATTTGTGAAATCTGGAATAAATAATGATGGGAAAGGAGGATATAAAAAATTATATGAATGGGGGAAGGGATAGACGGAAGATGTTTCTGCTGTGTCTAATGTATTATGTCCAGATTTTTTCCTGGAGATTGTACAGACCCTCATGTTTCCAGAGACAGAGACAGAGTGATGGCTGAGTTCTGTGGTTCAGAAAGAGGCAGAGAAAGTGAGAAAAGGTGCAGAAAGGTAGCTGGAAAAAAACAGAGTGATGGAAAGGACAGTGATGGACAATGTGTCACTGCAGACATAAGGTAGCATGAGGGCAACATCTCCAACAGAGTCAACCAAGAGCTCCCTTGTATTTCTTGTATTTTCCTGATATGTTACTTAGGAGTTGCTTTGTCTTTTTTTATTTTACTGTCATAAGTCTTTCTGTTCGTAAAGGTCAGTCTCATGTTGGATGATGGCTGGTTGTTTTTTTATAGCAAGTTAATTGTTATTGTTTAATCTTCATATTTGATATACTTGTCTACCTCACCTTTACCCTCCTATTTTGCCTCATTTTTTGTTGTTGTCATATATATTTTAAATGCATTTTTTATTTCATGATTTATTTAATAATTCAGTTCAAAACATGCCAAAATTGTTCAATTTTAAGGTCCAGGTTATGTGTAAATCTAATAAATTGTAGGTATTTATTTCAAGTGAAAAACAAAGCTGTATGTTTTTATATATTTACTTGATTTTGCATGGAAATTATGTTTTGATGGAACTACAGTTCCAAGTTAGAGATTCTTTAAAATTACTGTACTATAGTATCTATTTAATATAGTGACTAAAAGAAAAATATTCATGTTTTAAGTCATAATTCAACAATATTACAGTATATTTTTTATGAGGAAGTTGTACAAAAAAAGAAAAAGAATATTTATATGTTTTATTATATTTATTTTTATCAAGGAGCTTTTTACGTAATCTCTTTTTGAGTGTTACCAGTTTAAATATACAGAATACAGAAAAAATAATGGATATAAATAGGTAAACTAGAATCTAAAAAAAGGGAGGTAAAAATCATCAAAGCTACACTAATAATAAATAGAGTCCCAACACATGTCATCCTCTGGATGGTAAGGCAGCAGGTTTGGGAAGGTGGGTTACAACAGAGGAAGAGTGGCAGATGGCTGAAAAGTCCATTACAGTTCTCTGGGACACGTTCAGGGCACCATGGGTAGGTATTCCTGAAAAGTGTAACTGGCAATAATTCTAAAGTCTGAGATGTAAGAGAAGGGGAGAAGGTACACAGGACTAAACAGTGCAATCCTACTAGGCTTATGCAGAATTTACAGTGAGAGTGAATAAGAACTGTACATATACATCTGTGCCCAAAGCACCTTCTCGTATTACACTATAGTATCCACTTTCGTTTCTTTTTTCCAGCAAATATATCTTTAATCTAATTGTAATAGCAACATCTATGTCAGGAAGTCTGTGGTAAATATTGCCTGTTGAAAGTGAACCTCTTACACAACTTTATTTACCGAAGCGACAGAATGACATGTACTGTACATCACAAAAAAAAAACAGGAAACATAAATGAAAGTAAACAAATGTGAGAACAGCTGGCTGTCTTTCCCAATGCTATTTGTTGGTTTTACTGGTGGAAATGCAGAGCTAGCAGGACCTGTCCAATTGCACCAAACACATCATCTAGTTTATGTAAAATCTCTGAAGATGTCAAGTTAGATGTATCTGTATGCTTGAAGAATATAACCATAGATTATTAATTGATCAGTTGACTAACCCATTTTTAAAATGTTTTGTCTTAAAAGAGTACCGTGACCTATTTCAAGGCAATGCATCCACCTATTTTCAATATCTGCCTAACTGCACAGTAAATCACACTATTATGCTAACCTATCAAATAACAAGGAAGTCAGTAGTTTCATGAAGGTGGTCAGGGCTGGTTGACCTATCAGGTGATATAAGTTCTCACCCCACCAGGGACAAGGAGCATGTATAGGGCAGTCTGAGACAAAGTTAAATTTGGGGAGGTAGCACATTTCTTGCTGATGTTGAAATAGCACCCCATAGAAAATTGATGTCCAGATACATAAATTTGTTGGTTGCTTATGCGACGTAGGTTCTCAGTGGGATTCAAACCAGGCAATATGCTGGTTGCTCCAACAGATGGCCAATTTTGAAGCCCGATTTCATTAAGTGCTCTTCTGTCTTCTTGGCATTATGTGATGGAGCATTGTCATGTATGATTATCATCTGCAGTTAAATTTATATCTTCAGGGAGTACCCAATGACCAACCAACTCACCATCAATTATTCCGGCCCAAAACATCACACCACCACCTCCCTGCTGGAGTCTCAGTCTGAGAAGATGAGGTTTGTCATTCTTGACCCAACCCATACTCTCTCAGTCAGGTCCAACAATAGTTGCTCAGCACACATCACTGAACAGTACAGCTTGGGAGTATACCTGGGCCCACTCACCTGCTTCCCTTTGTGGCTGCCTTTCAGTGAAGGTTGAATACCTAGCTTTATGCATTTTCAAAGGTAGCATTGTATCCTGTATCTTGGTGATCCTTATTCATTGCTGGTACCAGCCTTGTCAAATATCTCTTTTGAGTTGGGTTGATCAGTGGTAAAGCTTGCCCTGGGTGGATGTCAGGTTGTGATATCAGTGGTTACTATACCCATGTGCAGTAATCAGTGAAATTCTCACAGATGAAGCAGATAATGGTTATCAAAGTCCTTGCAAAGTAAGACTAAGAATGAAATGAAAGAACTCCAGCAAAGCCTTTTGAATAATAGTGCAATACAAAGTATGGATATAATCTTGGTGATGCAGAGCCCATCCTAGAAGATGCTGGGTGTAAGGAGGGGCATGCCTGCAATCACTAAGGGTCATTTAGGCTCACTGTCTCATCTAAATGGTCTCTCTATGAATTGAACGAGTGTAAATCAAAAAAATACAAGGAGCCACCCTGGATGCACGTGGTGGCAATATTGCCATTTAATACCATATGTTTACAATGTTAGATGCTGTAGGTTTGCCTACAGGACACACACAGGAACACACAAAAGGACACACAAAGCGGGACACAGACAGGGATGCACACAAGGGCACAGAGGGACACAAAAGGACACACACAGGAACACACACTAGGGCACACACAGGGACACACACAGGAATACACACAAGGACACATACAGGGACACACACAAAGACACACACAGGGACGCACACAAGGACACACGAACACACACAAGGGTACACAGAAACACACAAGGATGCAGGGGAACACACAGGGAGACACACCGGGACTCACACAAGGAGGCACACAGGGACACGTGCAGGAATACACACAGGGACACACACAAGGACACACATAGGGATGCACACAAGTACACACAGGAACACATACAAGGGCACACAGAGACACACACAGGCACACACACAAGGGCACACACAGGGATGCACTAAAGGGCACACACAGTTACACACACAAGGACACACACAGGACTACCATGCATCCTCATATTGCCCATTTATAAAAACTGTAAAGAGAATTATTCAAGTCTCTCAAGGAACATAGTTATGCAGACTTAGGTCTTTCTCAATTCACTGCTTCTTATGTGATAAGCATAAATAAACCACTTTCTTTTACTGAGTTAATTCTAAAAGCATTCTCTCACCCCCGTGGCTTACCAATAACCCATTTCTCACTAGAGGTCGTCTTGTGTGATTTGAGTGTGGAGAGGAGGACTCTGCTGAGATTACTGAACCAGCTGCCAGTAGTCTATAAACCAGTGGTATATATTGGCTGCTGTAGGACAAGTATTCCAAGTGTAAAAGTGTGGGACAGGAAGTGGGGTCTGAGATATTTACGATGCATAATGTATATTACTAGTATGTGTCAGCAGTGTCAGATTGCCCTGTAAGCCCTTAGCCATCCACTTTTTAAAAAGCAACCGGGAAAGTAATGCAGGCATCTTCCAATAGATCAGCACCAGCTTGTGCTAAACGTGGTTATTAGTCTGATGGCCCTTTACCATCGGCTGTGCTATTCTGGAGTTTATAGCCGAGGCCAGTGAACATAGAAGTTCAGGATGTGAGTTGCTGTGTGGTACTGAGAGGGCCTGATCAGGGGAACTTATGCTGCTACACAAGACATAGAAAGATCATGCATGGAAAACATCTAACACATGCTCAGGAGATAAGTGGCTCCCTGGGGGTCGCCCACATAACCCAAAATGATCCTGGTGACATGTCTGCCCCGAGTCATCCTCTAGACTCAAGTTGCAGGCTGGGGCCTCAGAGAGGAAAGACAGGAAAGAGGAGCATGCAGGGCAGAAGATGGTGTGAGTGAGGGGGATGGTACTTCACTGTTTGCTCGGGCTCAACCTGTACATCCAGCACTTTCCCCGGGGACCATGTACTGGGGGTGATGCTTCAAGTCATGCCCACTTGTCTGTTTGCTTTTGAAAAATTCAGACATAACCTTTTGTTTAAGAAAATACGTATATACAGTATGTCATGCTTTCATTAATAAAGTTTTGTCAGTTTGCATTAAATTATTTGTAGGTCATTTTTTTGTGATTGTTCATCACTGTATTTTAAATGCTGCCCCCCCCCCCCACCCCCATTCTATGGTGCATGTTAGGAACATCCCATTGCCAGTTACATCAATACCCTCTACCTCCACGCTCCAGATCTACACCTAATATTAAACTTACATCAAGGTTTTTGGTCGTTGCTTTGGACAAAAGTATCTGTTAAATGCAATGTCAAATCCCTAGCTGTTCATATGTTCCATTCTGTGAGTTGCACCCAAGGGATAAGCTTGCATCAGGAGTTGCCAACTACTCAACACTGGGCACAAAAGGATAGTTATCGACTTAGTGGAAAATCTCTGACCAGGAACCCATTTGGATTTCAACCTCAATTTAACCACTGGGTACTGAGTAGTTTCGGCTTATCCCCAATTTTGAATAAAGGTTGCTTTCATACGTCTTTTTTTTTTTGGCCTGGAGCGAGGAGAGAATATGCCATAATTCTGAACAGTTGTACACTTGGTGTCAAGTTTTAGCAATTTGCCATGCTAATAGGTATGAAGGTCATTCTTTGGAAATGTCAGTTTTTCTGTCTCTAGCCTTTACAGATATATTACACTTGAAAAACACTTTAGGATTACAATTTATTTCTATCTTAGAATAAAACAATATGTTATTTGAACAAATACACCTTTTTGAGCCATCAATTTGACAATATATGTCTTTTAATGAATTATGCAGAATTCCAAGCACCACCGAAGTGCTCGTCCCCACAGTCAAGTATAGAAGGCAAGCACCATATTTTGAGGCCAAAAATATGTTTTTTGTACTATTTAAAATGCAATAATGTATACATAGCTATCAAATATATGAATAACATGGCATAAATAACAAGAGGTAAAATAAACATAATAAAATATATAAAGAAAATAGTGGTCCCCTAGAGTTGTGTCACTGGTGTTACCATGTAAGAAAAGTCTCTTATTTTGAAACAAAACATCATAGTGATGACATCATTTGACTTCCTTTTACCTATTTCCTGAAGATCTATGAAGATTTGCTCATGGTAAGTCCAATGTCTCTTTTCATTTATCAGAAATTTTCGCTTTTATCTCATAATTTCATATGACGCTTTTAGTTGAAGTCACTGGTATGACCCACTTTATTGTAAGGGAACTGTAAGAAAAATAGAATACAAATGGATTAAATTACATAATTTTGTGAGTATACTATAACTGACAGCATGTGGTTTGATGCCCAGTAGCAGCCATTTTGTGAAAAGCATTTTTCATGAAAATTGTCACTGGTGTTACTGTCACTGGTGTAATCTTCCTTATGGGTAACACCAGTGGTAATCAGTAACACCAGTGACTCCCGTGTATAGATAACCTTTATCCAAAGCTGTTCATGGAGATCTTTTGCATAAAATTAAAATTTTTCATGATTCTAACTTTTATTTATCATTATTAATCCTTTTGTAAGGTATGGCTAAATTGAGTGCAGCTGAGAAGCAGCGACTTTATAGAGAGCGTAGGGATGCTGATCCTGAACACAGAGCAGAATATTTGCAGAAACGGAAGCAGGGCTATGCCAGAGACATGGACAGAAAAAAGTGAAAGAGAATAAGTGTTTTAAGTGAAAGGGAGAAGAGAGCTTCAACGTAAGGCATGGAGGGTCCGTCAGCAAAGACGCAGGCAAAGACTAAGAACAGGAGCATTAACCCCCCCATCATTCCAGATAGATCACCCAACATTTCATGGTACAAACTGAACAAATCCAGAAATAGCGAATCTGTGAAACACAGTTAGAAATATACATAGTGTACAATACCACCAGACACACACACGCATACACACCATTTAAATTATCACCTGTCACATCAAGATTTGTTTCCCATGCTATTCACAGAAAAACCATCTCACATACCATTTTCATTAACTCCTTTCTTACCACCTTTTTTCACATTCTCTCTCTCTCTCTCTCTCTCTCTCTCTCTCACACACACACACACACATGCAGAAAATAAGACACATGCATACACATACACACACAGAACAAAACAGACAGACAGAGATAGAGAGCGAAGTTAGGGTGAAATGAGTGAACATTTTTCAAGAAAATATTTTGTTTTATGGACAACTACAACAAGGGAGGAGACAAGGTAGGAGGGATGCACAAAGGAAACAAAGGGAAATAAAGAAACTGAAAGATGAGGTCATGAGCTGGAAACGAAGATATGAAAAGGTGAAGAAACGTAACATACGACTGCAGCGTGCAAAACTGGACAGCCTAGAGGTTAACACACACAAGATTCTTCAAGGTCTGCGAGTCAACACCCAAGTCAGACAAGTCCTGAAATTTTATTTTACTGTTTTGGGAGCATTGAAACATAAATACACAAAGTCAAAACAAAATCTTGCACAGCTGCTATCAGAGATGCTGATCAAAAAATATAAATGCAAGACATACTGTAAGAAGTTCATTGGTTGTGATTCTCGAACCACCAGAAAAACAAGGCAAGTCCATGAAACCAGCAGACAAAAGGAGACTGTAAAATCTGTCAGACAATTTTTCCTCAGGGATGATGTCAGTAGATTGACTACAGGGAAAAGTAACACGAATAACTCTCAGGAAGGTTAAGAGACAGAGGAGGCTACTGTCTGATTCTTTGCTCAACCTCCACAATAAATATGTATCAGAGCAACAACAAATTTCTTATGCTTTCTTCTGCCGTCAAAGACCATTTTGGGTGGTTCCAGCAAATGGGAGGGACAGAGAGACATGCCAATGTAAGACCCATGAAAATTTGCAGTTCATGGCAGACAAATTATATAGGCTTGGAATTTCAAACTACAGAAACTTAGAGGAAATGTCTGACAGCACTGCCTGCAGCACCTCCAAGGCATGTGCTTGTGGTGATTGTTTAGACTGCAAATGGTCTGCCTATCCCTTAAACAGGTCTTCAGGTAGGATGGTGACTGTAACCCAGTGGTGCCAGAAGAAGTTGGACATTGTGCAAGGTGGAGAGACAAGAATAAGTACAATCACCGTCAAAAAAGATATTCCAAAGGCGGAGGATGAGATTGTGGCACAATTCCAGGACAGGCTCTTTCACTTCAGGAGACACCTTTTTAATATCCACTGGCAATACGATGCATACAAGAATCTCAGAGAGAGCCTCACTGCCAAAGGTTCCCTAATCAACATCGATTTCAGCGAGAACTATGCCTATAAATTCTCCAATGAAATCCAGTCAGTCCACTTTGGGGGGTCATATCAGCAGGTGACCCTCCACACTGGAGTGCTTTATCTGACAAACCAGGCCCCAGTGCCCTTCTGCACCATCTCCCCCAGTAGAAGACATGACCCACCAGCTATATCGGCTCATTTGGACCCTATTCTTCAGTTCCTGACAAAGAACCACACTGATGTCCAAAACCTTCACTTTTTTAGTGATGGACCTGCCACCCAATACAAAAACTTTTACATGATATCCACTGAGCCATAGCAGAGGGGTTTCTCGAAAGTGACATGGAACTTCTTTGAGGCAAGCCACAGAAAGGGTGCACCAGATGAAGTGGGAGCTGCACTGAAGAGAACAGCTAAAACATTAGCTTGTCAAGGGAAAGATATCCCTGATGCACAGAGCTTTTTCCAGCGGCTGAAGAATACAAGCAAGGTGAAACCCTATTATGTGAGTGAGGAGGAAATCGAGAAGTAAATGAAGGTTTAAGGCAAGTGCCCTTGATCACCATTAAAGGCACCATGGGAATATATGAGGTCCTCAGTGTTTCTCCAGGCATTCTCAAATACAGGGATATCAGCTGCTTCTGCCAGGCTGCTGAGGGGATGTTTGATTGTCCATGCCACAATCTACAGGAGGTTACTCTTGTACCTATGGATGCAAGCACTCAAACCAGGAGAGATTTCAGACCCAATATCATTGAAAAGCATCACAGTGGGCAGTGGTGCGTCGTGCGATATGATGATGAACCCTACCCTGGCATAATCTTGCAGGTGGAGGAA